>PVJA010018707.1:0-39460 GCA_004027025.1 Myocastor coypus
ATCCTCCTGCCTCAGCCTCCCGAGTGCTGGGATTACAGGCGTGCGCCACCACGCCCGGCTATATCCTGGTGGTTCTTGAACCTCCACTTTCTTATCTGCAAAAGAGACTAATATTGAACTCAAGGAGCTTTTGAGAATCACGTAAATATATGACTCATCTTTTGAGTGCCCATTATACCAAATATGCAAATCTAATTTTAGATTTATTTTTTATTCAGTGAATATTTTATTAGTTTCCTACAATGTATATTGCCTTACATTAGAATTATACTATTAAGTAAAACAAACTTTCTGGTTTTATTTATTTATTTTTTAAACTGACAATAAGCTGGGGAGGTAGCTCAATGGTCTAAGTGCCTGCCTGGCAAGTGCAAGGACTCCTGTTCCATCCCCAGTACCACGTGCCCTGCTGGACCTGGAAGCCCCATGCAGGTCACAGAAATGGAGCATGGTGGCACATGTGTATAATTCCAGTGCTTGGAGAGGCAGAGAGAAGAGGATCACTATGAATCTAAGCTGTGTAATGAGACCCTGTACAAATAAATAAAGACTAAAAAATGAGTATAAAATCAACTAATAGTATAATTCTAATGTATATAATTTGAACCTATACATTATAAATACACTTACTATTAGTTTATTTGCACAATAAATACTGTGAGGAAAAACAAAAATCAAATAGACATAATCCAAGGGATTTGGGTGGGGTAATATTTTATAAAGAGTCATCATTAAAGTGTACATGTAAACTTATTTGAGGTGGGGGCCGGCTAGATGGCTTAGCGGTCTAAAGGTCCTACTTACGGAAGCTTGGGCAACTGCAGGACCTTGGAACTTTCCGGGGCACCACATGCTGCATCAGCCCCCATCTTCAGGGCAGGCTGAGCAGCCATTAAAACAAAACAAAACAAAACAAAACAAAACAAAACAAAACAAAACAGAAAAAAAACTTATTTTGGGAAATAAGCTAAAACTTGACATGACAGACAGATAGCCTGTTGATATGTGGGACAGGATGATTTCTAGGTAGGGGGAAAATAATGCAAAAGCATTGGGTCTCCTTAGCTTTTTCTCAGATCAGCAAAACCTGGCACCTGGAATGCCATTAGCAAGCTAACACACGGCAGGGTAGAGGGATGGTAGAGAGCAGATCCAGTGATTTTTAAGAAGATTAAGCAAAAAAGTAGAATGACTAGATTTATGTTTTTAAAGGTTCAGTTTGGCTGCAATACTGAGAATAGCACAGAGAGGAGGGGCAGAGGCAGGGACATAATGGTAAACATCACTGCAGTTAAAAGTGAGGGTGTCAGTCGGTGCTGGCAAGAGATGCCAGATCTAAAGTGCATTTTACATGTTTATCATGCAACAAAAATCAATGGATAAGGCCAGACATGAAGTTAAAATTGAAGCTGTCAGGTTGCTGATATATTGAAATTCATGAGTGCCAATGTGGTCACTCACAGAGGCAGAGAGAAAAAAAGACAATTTCATGGCAAAGATCTGGTATGCTGTAGCTTCTCCTCGCAATGCATGACCCAGCCAAGGAGAATGGGGACAAACACAGCAAAGATTCATGAAGAATAAATGAAGTGACATTTGGGGGAAGAAAATGGTGATTCGTGGTGTTCAATACTTTAAAATCTTATTTATTTGGTACAAGGTCTTGCCTCGCAGCTTGGACTCATGGTGTTCCTCCGGTCTCAGCCTCCCCAGGGCTGTGATTACACTTATGCACCACCATGCTGGTTTCTGTGGCTGGCATAGAACACTAGGGGTTCTGGGACCAGCACACAGTACTGGGGGTTGAACCTCGGTCCTTGTGCTTGCAGGCAAGGTGCTTAGACTGCTGAGCCATCTCCCCAGCCCCATGTTCAATACTTTGGAGTAGTTGGAAATGATGTTATATTTGGCAATGTTATTAGTCAGGTTGGTAACTTTAAAAGTTTCATCATGTACCCAAGAGATCTCAAAAGAGGTGTTTTTAGATTATATGTTTCAAAAAAATTAGTTATAAATTACAGATCAAAAATTAAGATGAGATTGGGCTTCAGAGTGTCCTGGCTCATTTGAGCAGCTGGTGGTCTGCTGGTCTGCTGGCCACTGGCTGGGCAGCAAGCCAGGAGCTAGCGGAGCAATGAGGAGACCTCCCAGAGGTGTGCAGATTAAAGTCTGCCTCTTGCTGAGCTGTCACATTAGCCTTCTCCAATACATTTACCATTCTTTAGAGTCAATTATTACATATCAGAAATATGATGATTTTTTATGACTTAAAATTCCAGTAGTATTCTGTCTTTTTAAAGCTAGCTATGCAAAGTCTTAATTTGTTTTCTAAAGTTCTGCTCCATGTAATTCAACCACATTGGTTTATTTTGGCTTCTTATACTTCTTTCTGTCTCAGAGCCTATGGATTACATACCACTCAGAGTGTTTTATAAAGTCCCAATTTTTACATTCCATGTAATCACAAAATTAGTGAGGGTCTCGTGCGACTGACCATAAGCTCCATGAAGATGGGACGACATCCTGACACTCTGCTTAGCATCATAGCTTTGGTACTAATGCACAGTGTGCTCCAGTAGCATTTGGATGAAGAAACTCATCCCAACTTTCTAATTTATTTTCTTTACAACCTAAGAATTACTAGTAGGAGCCAAAGGATGTCTCTGATATTTCTATCACTTAAAAATTCCAGTATCTTTCTGTCTTTTTTAGAACTATTTATACCAAGTCTTAATTTGTTGTCTAAATTTTTGAGAGGATTATCAAACATGGACTGGAATATCTATTACAATTCAATATTCTAATTACTCTGGGAAAATTAAAATGTTCTCAAGGAACAATAGAACTGTCCAGTCCTTCCTCCTTGAAAATTGTAAGGTAAAATCTAGAAAATGATCAAAAAGTCATCATGAATGCTCATTTTTCACATAATCATTGATGATGTCCATAATCTACTGACTTCCACACAGTAAGACTGTTTATTACTGGTCAAAAGTTAAGGCAAGATATACTTCTTTCTCTATATGACTTTCTCAGAAGACAGTCTAACTGAAAGGTCAGCTAAGGTTCTCCTCTATCATATTTTTTTCACCAGTGAATCTTTCCAATTGGCAGAAAAGAAACGTGAAATGTGTAAACAGATGTGCTTGTTAAACATACTAGATGAACATAGGCCTTTCCTCAAGAAGTCTTCACAATATTCAATTTATGGAAGCCTTTGACATCATGGTCTTCATTTGAAGGAACGTGTATTTACCAGAAAGGTAAAAACAGATCAAGTTATAAAAGAGATACAGTCATTCAGCTCTTTGCTATTGTGACAGAATTCCTTAGGTAATCAACTTAAGAGGAAGCGGTTTATTTAAGCTCATAAAGGCTTTTGTATGTGGTAGCTTGGGGCTGTGGCAGCATAGGTACCACAATAGAAACAAAAAGTAAAGGAGTCCTGTTCACCTCATAGTGGCTGAGAAGCAAAATGACAGTGACAAAAAAGAGTTTCAATGTCCTCTTCCATAGCATAGCTCTGGACAACATTTTTCCATTAGGCCCTACTTATTAAGGGTTCCATGGCCTCTCAGTAGTGCCAGACTCAGGACTGAGCCTTCTTTAGGGGACATTTAACATATGTAAGTCTAAAGCACAGCAAGTGTTGTATAATCAGTGTGGCCTAGTTTCCTATGGAAAATACTGTAAGTATAGACCATGGATGTGTATACCTTAACTCCATCCAGTACACACTCTATGCAGAATTGGCTGAGAAATAAAGTATTAAATTATGCTGAAGAAGAAACAGAATCAAAGAATGTTTTTAGAGTTAATCATGCATTTTAAAGAATAAAGTTTGTTTATTTATCATAAACTATCTAACTAACCTAATTTTAACCTGTTCTTTTTAGTAACCCATACCCTGTCTGGTGGGGCAGGGTATTCAAATGCTGACAAACACCTTGGAGAGCATTCAAGAGAAACCACAGACTTCAGACCACATAGAGACTGAGGTATTCTGAAGTGAATATTCTACAGGAGAGCTTGTTAGCCACCCTTACTATTCTGTGATTTCCATAGCAACTACACAATGAGTCATGTACAAAATCAGGCTTTAATGAAGAGAACAATGAACTTGCTATGCCAGATACTTAAATCCCAAATTTCTTTCATGTAGAATTAAAGCCAGCTATAGTATATAACTACTTTCTGTGGACTATTTAATAAGCATTTCATGCTATTCCATTTCCCCCACAATAGCCATTGTTCTCTCCAGTATGTGGGTCAAGTATAGTTAAGAGAGTATAAGTCGCTTGTCCAATATCACACCACAAGGAAATGTTACAGCTTGGCTTCCACATCTGGTTAGCTCTCCAACATTTAATTTTTCCAGCATTTCATATTGACAAAGTCACTCTGAAAAGAAGTTGTATCTGATTATCCCAGTTAGATGTTTCAGGTCACAGTACAACTATATTGTATTTTTCAAAATGATATCCAAGTGACCTGGGACCAGGAGGACTTTGGTGGGCATGTCTTCCTTGTCTGTCACTGTGTTGACTGGTAACTAACAGTGGGAGGTGCTGCACCAGGCTGTGGACCCTGTGCCCTCCACAGGGGCTGAGTGACCATGAAGAAGTCATGTTCAGGGAGCCCTCTGGTTTTCAGGCTCTTCGTTCCATCTGGGATCCTGCTTTAGGTCAGAAGAAAAGACACTTTATCTATCTGATCTCCCATTGCAAGGCAAGTTTGTGCAGCATTTCTCATTTTTTTGCCACAGAAAAGAATCTCTTTTCATGTTTCATAGTGTCCAGCCATGTGTACAGTGGCAGTGTAAATAGAGCCTGGTCCTTGCATTTCAGCACCCTCAAGATCATGGGGTGTAGCTTCTGGATAAATCCTCATGCGCCTAGGGAAACCCTGGGATAAGAAAGATGCCTAGATAGATCACGGAAATGGGATACCAAAGGTTAGCAAAAAATATTCAGTATCTGAAGTCATTATGAATACACTTTTTCATATTTTACAAAGATAAGCTGTGAATTCTGCTACTGCAGTTATGAAGGTTCTGTTATGTTTCAAATGTTTTATAATGAAAATCACTAAGATTAATTTAAAACTCACTTTACATACCTGAATTTCTTCCAAAGGACTGTTTAAATTAGAATTTCAGATGATTAATGATTTCGTGGAAATATATTTTATATAAAACCATATCGGGGCTGGGGAGATAGCTCCGAGGCACAAGTGCCTGCTGGGCAAGTGCAAGGTCGTGAGTTCGAACCCTGGTCCCACAAAAAAAAAAAAAAAAAAAAACCATATTGAAGGGAGAAAATCTTCATAAAATAAAAGGATGCAGTCTGAATACAATTGTTTTATAATTAGATATATTCAAGGTCTTTCTCATTTTAGGATGTCTGTTGATTGTCAAAAAAGTAAACACAAATTAGCACAAATATATGAAGTTTGTTTTTAAAATTTTATTCTAGGAATTTATATGTTTAGAGATTACCAGAATGGCTTGTTGCTTCACCTGAGGCCTTCTTTGTTTGTTTGCTTTGATGTCAATAGTTATTGGTGTAGGTGGTTAGATGGAAGGAGAAATGAGGGGGACCAAATGTGGGAATAGGAAACGTGAATCAATGGCTTCCTCAATATGTACATGTTTTTATTCTACCAAGTGACCAAGTTTTGATTTTCTGGAGTTGGGTACTTAAACTCCTTTTGAGGAGAAAGTTATTTCCTTGAGTGACTCATTCCTGAAGTGCTCTCGCCAGCCTTGGCTTACCACAGTGGAAAAAATTAGGATCACAGCCTTGGTAAGGAAGGCTACAAATAATTGATATTTCCTTAGTGTAAGTCTTTAGTCTGTGTTATTTTTGTTTGATTTTATAATTTTATTTTATTACTTTATCTGTAAAAAATATGCTATCAAAGATTTCAGAGACTTTCTGTAAACTCAGCTTTATGGAACTCTATATCCTATGTCATAAAGGAGACACATACATTGAGTTCACAGAAGAGATCAAAGTGATTTCAGATACTCCTGATAAGCATGCTTCCGCCAGGCTCCAAAGAGTGCGCTATTTGATAGATACCATGCACATCTGCAGCCACGTTTTTCCAGATCAGCTGCCCTTCAGAATTCCGAGCCATTACTAAATGGCCATGGAAAGAAATTAAGCAAAGAAAAATTGGACAGACTCTAAGGAAAAGTTTCCTAATCGTGAAAGCTATTAAAATGTGGAATAAATAACCCTCTCAGAGAGAGGACAGATGCCCATCTCTGAGGCTTTAAAAATAGGGCTAGACCAACTCTTGGGAAAGAGAAATGAGGACAAGATTCTTTGCTGGCAAGCAAGTGGCTGGATGACATAATGGTCTTTTCTCTTTCTCGTACTAAAGTCTCTTTGACGTTTTTATTTACATGGCAAGTTAGTTTCGAGCACAGATATTTGAATGTGGGGAGAAGACCCAGGTTTCACTGAAAACATCACTGGAAAAGGCCTGGAATGAAGGATGCCATTGATCATGTATTGGGTTAAGTTTTGTATTTGATTACCGAAGACTATTGGCCAGCCACCTACTGCATTTCCTGGCACACTCTTATTGTGGTTACTCTTCTTTATGTGTGTGTCTATCTTGTACAGCTTACATTTCTGCCTCTCAGAAAAGTAAAGTGTGTTTCAGCGCTCACTAAAGCTAACCACTGTCTATGGGCTGCCACCCTTCTGCTGTTCCTGTCTGCTCTGTGGGCATGCCCATAAATCCAGTGTCCCCGGGTCAAAGGAACACAAGCAGTCTTTTAGCTTTAAAAGGTGATGGGGAAGATTGAGGCAGATTGGAACTGTTACCATCAATCACAGCCAGTGAAGGAGTGATTTTTCTGGGTGGGACAAATGACCTCTATTTGCAGGTATTTTTTTTTTCCTACATCTTTCATCAGTGTCTAGTAAGAGAAAACATGAGGATTTGCACATGAGCTCCTTCCACAAGGAGCCCCAAGTGGGTGGGTAAAAGTGTCATAAGTGGGATTTGGTTGAAAGAATGGGTCAAAACTCCATTTAAATAATTTTATTTTAAAATATTGTTCTTACTATTTTATTTCAACACTTGATTTCTTGAGGATTGCCTTCTTTATTTCTTGTCTTAGGCTGGCTATAGGTGGTGCCTAGTTCCCAGGCATTCAGTCTTTCATTAACCTTTCCTGAGTTAATTATAAGAATAAACTTGTGTAAGCACTTGATCCACAGTGTATTTTGTCTTAAACATTCATTCATTAAACCTTGGATTTTAGCCAAAGCACTGTGGCTGTTTCTGGCTAGTTAATGTAAAAGTATCAAAACGACTTTTAAATGGAATCATTCATAAAGTTATACTATTGTATTTTTATATCTGGGTGAATCATGACATATATCTGTTTCTTATATTAGTAGCAGCTCAACAGAATTATGAAATATGCATGAAAATATTCCTGGAAGTTAGGAGATAAGGAACTGCCTATCTTATATTCCCTCTCTCAGAGTTCTAGGAGCAGAAGAGTATTTATCTTGGAAAAAACACAGCCTAGACTGGAAGAGGGTGTTAGTGTGCAGCATTCTTATTTCAGTGAGGTGACAAGCCAGGACTGTCTACAGCCACAGCCTAGGCACAACAAGACTCTATGGTTGGGGGATAGAACACTCGTAAAATCCAACATTAGTGCTCAGTGCTTATGATTCTCTCCATCATATCATTAGTAATTTTATAGTTCAAAAGACAAAAGATTCACCTCAGGGTAAAATTTCAAGCCTAGATTACTTCAGACCCCTGTAGCTCTGAACTGCCCCTGAGATAAAAACTGGTCCAAATACTCTTTCTTGATGACAGAATGGAAGTTGAAGATAGGAACGTAAATCTGTCCAGGCATACTGGCAAACATATAAATCACATGGAGGAGAGGGAGAATGGAACTGCCAAGGAGAATGAAAAGATAGATATGCAGGACAGGCACAGAAAAGGAAAGACATATGCTGTGTGGGGCAGCGTGGAGTTGTCAGACATGGAAATGCTATGGAGTCATGAATTGCTGAGAAAATTATAGCAGTTTCTTGATATAATAGAAAGGCGAACTTATCTGAATGTAAGAAGGCCTAATCTTAAGCACTGGCTCTGCTCTTTGCTCATTGCATGGTACTTGGTAAGTTCCTTTTCTATCTTAACTTTTGATGAATATCTACAATTTCAAAAATTAGAAGTAGATACCAAAGATCCCTGTTAATTCTGCATTCTAATTCATAGTCACATGCGACTTGGGTCTAAATAAGGCAGTTAGCAGTGGGTAGTAAGTGCTCCAGGACACAGTTGTATAGAGTATTCAGTCATTTCATGAAAACAGCATGAATGGTTTAGGACCCAAACCATTTTTTTTTTCCAGGAAAGATACTTGGTTTCAAATCATCACCTGAAGGTTGCTTATTTCTCTAAATTCTAGTATACAGAAAGTGTTAGTTTCAGTATTGTGGCTCTCCATATAGGAGAAGGATTACAAAGAGATCAACATTGGACCAAATTAGGGAAATATTGAAAGTGTGTTCATCATGATTCCTAAGACCATTACATTCAACTGCTGTAAAAAAAATATGTAGTCGGGAGAATTTTCTAAACTGTAAAACAGGTATGTGTTCCTTTTAATGTGACATTTGTGACTGTACAACTGTCAGTATGCTATGGTTTATTTCTTACATTTTCTTCAAGGCCCCATACATTGAAAGCTTGGCCTATGGCTCTGCTGGGAGGCATTGCAACCTTTAATTGGTGGTGCCCTGTGGAAGAAAGTTAGCAAGTCAGATACCTAGGAATGTGCCCTGGAGGTGGACGTCAGGATCCTTTCCTCTCTTTTATCTTCTCAGATCCTGTGAAGCAAACAGACTTCCTTTATCACATGTTAAAGCCATGATGTTCTGTGCAAGAACAAGGACAATGAAACAAGGCCCAAAGACCAAAAAGGAAAAGCTCTGACATCCTGGGCCAACTAATTCTCATTTTATAAGTGAATTTTCTCAGATATGGTGTCATGGTGACAGAAAGTTCATTGAAAACTTAAGAGCTCCCAGCACTCATAACTTCAGTGAGAAGCACTTGGAGTATCAAAGCCTAAATAGGAGCCCAAGTGGCTCCTGTTAATTCCATGACTGTTGTACTGTGTACCCTGCTGACTCATCAGAGTGAGAACAAAATGCTGGGAGTGGTTGTTCTCTCAGAAAGTGAACAGTGGTCTCTCTCCTCAGTGTCTCCATTTGTGGTGTGAGTTGCTTAGATTTAAAAGATTTGTCTTGTTTTATTTTAGCTCTTATTTATACCATCTTCTATGGGGTGTAGCTCTGATGCAAAGCTTTAATGTGAGTTCAGATAAATGCAGGGCTTTTTGAAAGATAAACTGACATTTGTTGTAGTGACATTGAGGTCAAATATGCATTCCCTTTATAACTCATAGTCTCAACAATTCTTTGCAAAATTATCTGGCTTTCTTTATGTAGTTAGGAACATTTTCCAGCTGCAAGATGTATATAGTGACTTTTGTATGTCATCCTGCTTGTTTTTATACATGATGGTCAGCTGATGTCTAAGACACAGTTTATTTAGTCTTTTTCTTTGATGTTAAAATCTTGTTTTGTGCCTGTGTTGCTTCCAAGTTCAATAGAACAAAACAATGTTCTGGGCAGCTTCCACTTGGTCAGACATCTACTTTTGGCTCTGGCGAACCTACAAGTAGAACTGGGCAGTGAGAAGTGGAGCTTTCTATGTTTGAGTCTTTAGCACTTTTTTCAGAATTAATAAGTCAATGTGAGCCTTAGTTGAAGAAACCAACTTAGGTATATTTTTATACACCTTATCTTCACTGACACCAGTGAATCATTTCTTACTTAACTTTCCTCAACATTATGTTTCTTTAATTTCTGTTTCTCTTATTTGACTTACTTTAGAGTCCTTGTATGGTTCTCCCAATCTGTGTACTTTAAAATGTGCCGTTCTCTGCAGCTCATGCCTCTTCCTTGGTGTCTTTCTTTGCTACATGCTCCACTGTCTAGGACAGTGGTTCCCAAACAGTAAGCAAGTGGCTCTCCAGTTTGGCTGAAGAATTAATGATATTTTCTAAATTAGAATTCCTGGACTACTGTTCCAAAACTTCCTGTAAATACCACCTGAGTAGGGACTTTGCTCTCTATGCCTAAAAATATTTTTCACAGACGATTTTGATGAGCTTTAAGTTTGAGAATCACTACCATCATTAATCCTGTTGCTATGCTTATACAAACAATTGATTGTTACTTAAACCTTTCTCTTTAGCCCTGGCTTCTTATCTAAATTTAAGAACAATATCTCAAATCTAAGAAACATATTTTCCCGGGTTATTTGCAGTCTTTGCAAATTCCGAATTCTCCATGAAGCTCGTTATTCAATTCCATCTCCTCTTTTCTGCTTGTATTTCTTTCTCTGATGATGCTGCCTTTTGTTCCCAGAGGAAACCCGATTCATCCTCATGTTATTGCTTGCCTCATCTCTTCTCCCCATTTTCTTCTTTCTTTCTTTCTCTCTCTCTCTTTCTTTCTTTTTTCTTTTTTTTTTTTTTTGAACCAGGGATTGAACTCATGCCCTTGCGCTTGCCAGGCAAGTGCTTATGCTACTGAACTATTTCCCTAGCCTCTCCAATATTCTTCAATCCATCCCTATCAGAGTTATTTTTCTGCCACAACTTGGCTGCATCACAATGCCCAAATATGTAGTGAGACAGCATTTGTGTGTTTCTGGGAAGGTTTCTGTGGGTAACACTGACATTTACATCAATGGGTGCTGGGTAACATTTACTGGCCTCCCTGAGGCAGATAGGTCTCCTTTGACAGGGATATTCTGCAGCAGGTGACTTTTGGTGTGAATGGCAGCACTGGCTTTGTACTGGGTCTCCAGGAGTTCCTGTCACTCTCTGGGTTTTGGACTTGACAGTTTCCACAATAATATGCATCAATTCCTTTAAATAAATACTTCTTTCTTACACTGACACACGTGTTGTTTCTTTTTACTGGAAAACAATAATACAAGTAGCTATTTAACCTTGATTTTCTCTCCTTTATAAAAAATAAATTATTTATTCCTTTGTTTGGTACAAGGGTTTCACTACAAGCTTTAGCTTGTAGTGATCCTTCTATCTCAGTCTCCCCAGTGCTGAGATTACAAGTATTCTCCCCCATGCCTGGTTTTGGTGGCCTGCATGGCAGCTCTGGGGTGGGGCTGGCACTGCATGCCATGACAGAGATTGAACCCAGCTCTTTGCATGTCCCATGAAGGCAGTTATACCACTGAGATATCTCCCCAGCCCTTAGATTGCTCTCTTAAATGCATCCCTCTTTCTTGTATTTCTACTGCTTCTTATTTAATTTTTGTCAAAATTTGCTTTGAATGACCCTACCTGGTGCCTCACTGTTCATATCTAATTTCTATCAACTTGATGTCTGCACTGACTTAGCATAGTCTTCCCAAGTCAGTAAATCAATTGCTGAAATTAGGAGGACTTTACACTGAACTTGAAAGTGAATAAAGAGAATAATGACGGGTACTTCATCTTAGTTTCTTATTTAATTTCAGAATATTATGGACTATTGAATTATCTTATATTTTTTTAAATTTTATTTATTTTTTTTCTTGTTTCAGAACCTTTGTTTGTTTATTCACTCATTTTTATGGCCGGCTCAGCCCCCCCCCCCCAAGGGTAGGGCTGGCGCAGCATGTGGTGCCAGGGATCGAACCGCGGTCCCTGCAGCCGCCCAAGCTTTCCCAAGCAGGCTTTTCAGACCACTGAGCTATCCCGCCAGGCCCAATCTTATAATTTTTAACTACAAAAAAAGTGACAGAAAAATATGCTTTGTGGATCCTTAATTAGCAGGTCCACTCATCTCTTGGGCATAGTCACTAAGTGACTAACTGATAAACACTCATTTCCATAAGAGGAGCCAGTAACCTAACTTTAAAAAGTTTCCCATTACCACAGGTTGATTGAAAGTCCACCTTTCTGCCATGTTTCCAGACCATAATGTTCTATCCCATGTCATTCTAGTTCCTTAAGTTTTAAACCCTAAACTATCTTGCAATGAACACTCATAAAATCTTTCCTTTTCAAAAATAACAATCTCAGGTATCCTGTATTCTGTTAGTTTTTATCTGTCAAATTCCATTCATTTCCTCTATTACTGCACTCACTCCGCTTAAAGAGGAACCTAACTAAAAAAAATCTCAGCAATGGGACATTTCTCAACTTAACATTGACTGGAGAAATCTCTGTAGCTGAGACTGTGTATAAGAGATGTGTGGAACTGCTAATTAAGGGTCCACAAAGCACATTTCTCTATCATTTTTTGTAGTTAAAAATTATAAAATAGTACAATAGGCCATATAGTAGTGAGTTATCAGCAGACCTGACCATTTCAGAAGTGGTTGACGTGAGCCTTTTACAGCTCAGCATATGAATATGGTTTTACTTTTTATATCTCATGGTTATACATTTCTGCTGGATGGTTAAGACCAAGTTAAAGCAAGATCTATACAACAAAAAAGTAACTTCTGTATCTGACAAGTTTAATCCCCTTAAGATTTATGTTAAACTATGTACAGTGGTTTGTAGATCCTTTGTCAGTGTCAACCATCTGGATGAGTCATGGCCATTGCTTGACCAACTTGCTTTCTGTGAAAAGATGAGATTTTTTTTCTCTCCAGGTGACTCTCCTTCGGCACACTATTCATCGTCAACCACTTTCCTCTGTGGCCCCATAATCTCCTTGAACAAAAAATTTGGGACACCACTGAGTAACAGGATGTTACGGTATAGGTTCTCTTATGTCCTGAGTCCTCACTGACCTTGAAGGGCCAAAATATTGGCTATCCTTGTAACCCTTATTTTTGTCTAATGTTTTGGTCTGCAAACTTTACTTGTTAACTATCAAGAAGAAAAGTTTAATGGGTTATTTTGCTGAATTTAAGTACCTACAATATTTGAACTGGCATCAGTATGAAAATGTGCTTTAAAGAGTTTTCTGAATATAGCATCTTTAACAACAATGGGACACCCATCTCTCATAAAACAAAACAAAAAAAGCAGGATATAAATGAAGGATCGTTTTGTAGTAATTATATATATATTAGGATACACAGCTATTTTCTTTTAGTTTAATGAGAAGAAAGATTTGTACTAATATTGTTTAGATAAGATATCATGTCTGCATCTTATAATCTAAATAACTACTACAAAGACAACAATATACAATGTATTAATTATTATAACTGTCTCCCTAACCTGTTTTCAAACTTTCTTTTTGCTATTTCTTCCTCATTAAAATTACTAAAAAAATAAAAATTTATAAGACATACACAAAGAATTTCTCTAGGCTCAATACAGAGCTCAAGAGGAATTTATTGCTATTGGAAATAGTAATTTTTTTCTATTTTAACCACACTATATACTATTTTACACCATTTATTATTCATCATACAATATATCAAAACTATTACATGTCCCTTTAACTTCAAGCCAGCCATTTGGTTCTTCTGAGACAGCGGGCATATGAAGAGTTTAATTCGGTTTTATTGATGCGTTCATTTATTTGGCTGAAAGAAAAAATGAGACAAATTTTCTTACTTTTCCTTTCACAGCTGTGATTGGTGAAAACAAAAATACGAAGCACTAAAATTTATAGGATTATAAGTCATATTTCGTGTGATTTTTCAAATCCTAAAACATTATCGGATTGAGGATCATGATGAAGAGATCTTCATCCTGGCTTACATGGGTGTATGTTAGTTAGACTACGTATGTGATCACAGAACTTCTGGGGTACCTCAGTGGGGCACTCCTGTAACTTTAGGCTCACTCATCACCTTGAAAAAGCAAATGTAAAAGGTAAGATATTCCTTGTCTGAGATGCTATGCATGCTGAAAATATAGCCCCACTTCTTTGGAAATCGTTAGCTCCTCAAAAACAATGTGAAATGCATTCCCCAAATGGTTTTTCCTCCAAATTCATTTTACTTTAGAATTGCTTGTATAACTAAGATTTATGAGTGCTGTTTCTCATGAAAAAATGGCTTATCCTTTAGCTCTTAGCATGTACTTTAATGGAAATAGTGCTTTTATGGAATAAAATCTCTCTGAAGTGCTGCCTAAAGCTTTTTCAAAGCAGAACCTCTATACTATGTCTGGGAATTCACTAACAGAAAAACAGACCAGGAGGGAGAAAATCTGTTTTTTCGATCTTCTTTCTGAAACTTCCTGTGCAAACTTCTTGCTAGGATTTTTATTCCCTCATAACTATAGAATATTCATTATTCATGATCTGCATTTTAGAAAGGTATCCTGTGTGCTATTTATATCCAAAGTATCTGTTTCTGTTATGTGCCCAACAGCTGCAGCCCACCTGATCACTCAAGGAGCTGCGAAAAAGCAAAGCTCTTTTACAGATAAAGGTGAATAAAACTGCAAAGTTAATTTTTCAGTGCAAGGCTGTTGTTGCTAAATATTTGATACACATCAGCTTACTGCAATTACATGCCCAGTAGCCTAGCAGCCATCCATAGGGATGAGAATTTTACTAACTCATTAATCTAACTGCTCTCACAAAAAGTTACTTTATGTCAGAATTTTCTGTCACAGCAGCTTAGGCACATGGTTCCTAGCCACTAGAATATGAATGGTCAATTTCCCTAAAAAACAAATGTTTAATTGGTTCAATTTTGTATACTTTTTATTTTACACAGTATAACTGTCTGTACCTTCATACTTTATATAACATTAATGTCACACTTCCCATATTAAATAAGCCCAAAAAAGTTAGATATACAGAACTTTGATACTATAAATTTTTAAGTATAGCTGTCTGCCCTGTTGACTTTATAAAATACAATTGCTATGCTATTAGATAGCAATACATACCTTAACAATTTTAGGTAAAATACTGTCAATATTCTCTTATGTATCATTAATCTCTTGTTTATGTATAAAATAAAATATTCACTTCAGAGTGATATTACTTTCTGAATTTCACATTAGTCTGTATTTTTCAAGGAAAATCAGGAATTTTTCCCTCATAAAACTCCTTTCATTCTCTTCTCTCTCTCCTCTCATCACCAGATGATCTTAATTCATTTTGTTTCATTCAAGGTGACTCTGAACTAAAAATAATAGCAATAGTTAAATTTTTGTGAATTGCTATCATTTACGTAGTAGGAATGTAAAATTTCCAAGATGACAGTCCAGGGGAAAAGATAACATGCTTGGTTGAAATGCAAGAAATATATGCAGATGATAGTCTTCTACTTCCAACTTTGTATTTGCCTTTTAATTCAGGGTTATTGAAAAAGGTGAAAGGATAATATTTAATTAAGTATTGATATAGTTTTGCTATGTAAAATTCACTTTATTGATTATTTCATTTATTAATAGATGTGTCTTTACTTAGGGGAAGTTGCTATCTTCTTGTGTGCTTCTGACAGGTTAGGCAATGCCAAGAAAGTATATATGTCCCAGTGAAAAAGGTTTTCAGCAGCAACTAATTTTAACTAAAAAAGAAGCAAAAGTATATTAACTTTAAAATATGATGATTATTCCAGTGTAGTCCTTTAAGCAGCATTCCCAGAAAGATCTAGCATGCCCTAATCCTCAGAACCCAGGAGTGTTAGTTTCTTCAGAAAAGATGTCTTTGTAGATGCAATGAAGTTACAGATACTGGGATAAATGGATTATTTTGGATTATCTTGAGGGTCTTGAATTATCATGGCAAATGTTCTCATGCAAGAGAAAAATAGGAAACCTGAGGTAGATTCTAGGAGAAAAAGAACAGAAGAGAAGTGAAGGGAAAGAACAATGTCAGCCACTGCCACCAGCTGGGAAGCGGGAGAGTAGATACTTCCTTCAGATCTCCAGGTGTAGTGTGTCCCCCACAGCCCTTGACTCAGGAACTCCTGACTCCAGAGCCGTGACAGGCTATATGTTCAGAGTGGAAAACCGTTCAGGTTGGATAGCTAGTTTTTCTAGCCCCAGGAAACTCATAGATCATGTAAGCTCAGTGTTATAAATTTTTTGTGGAACTGTCAGTTTTACAAGACAAGGACCACTAAGGTTTTGTTGACAGCTGTAAGTTTTGCACAGCTTGCCTGGTGACAGAGAACATCTAGGCAGGTGGTTAACCAGAAATGAAGCTTTGCTGTGATCCTTTGCACTCGTGTGAAGATCTAGGACAATTCTGAACTGAAAAGACAGGAGCTCATGTTAAAATATATGGAGTGATAATGCAAAACTGTTGGAATTCCTAAATGCCAAAAAGATTGCACTAATGATCTAAATTGAAATAGAGCATTGTGAGGTTCCTCAACGTGGGTTGCAATTTGTTCTCTTTTAGGGTTTGAGATAGTTTGTTTCAAGACTTCATTGATTCAGTTTTTGTGTTGACAATTTCGCCATGACTGTGATGGATTTTCCTTTATGGGTGACATTTTTTTTTAATCTAACAGCTTTAAATATTCTGTACTTGTCTTGAATTTCTGAAATCTTGACTAATATTTGCCTTGCCATAGATTTTTTTTTCTGATCATGGCTTATTGTAGTTCAGTATGCAGAACTTAAGAGTATGTCAAATTCTTTTCTATGCTTTGGAAAATTTCTGCCATTAATCTGTAGATCAGTTTTTTACACCCCTTGTGCTATCCTCGGATTTCTTTCATTGACTCTTACCAATTTAATATTATCCTTCTTTGGATTGTCTAGCATCCGGGAGATTGGTTCTTGCTGGTTCTTGAATATTTAATTTCCTTTCTTTTTTTTCATTTGATGCTCAGTAACTGCAAACCTGTCCCGCTAGTATGCTATTTTGTCCTTAACATCGGGTGATTCTATTGCATATACTCTCAATAGAATTTTTAAGTTCCTGAATATCTCTTTGAATGTGTTTCATAACATCTCTATTTCCAAAGTTTGCCATTACATCACTGTTTTTTTTTTAAGAGGAAAAAATATGGTAAAAGTAATGATACAGAATTTCAAAGCAAGATAGTAGGAAATTAACAATTGATAATATATAGCATATTGTTATTAATTTTTTTGAAAATTAAAGAAAAAACTATTGAAGATCCAAAAAACAATTCCTAAAATGCTGACTTTTGCAGAAACTATAGCTATACAATGCATTCCCTCTATCATGTTAAGACATACGTTAGACACGAATACAAAAATCATGAAACAATTCACCATTCTTCAACAACTTGGGCAAATGTAAAATGCCTAAGGAACAACATGGATGACTTGTAAAGGAAGGGCTTTTTAAGCACCTTTAAGGAAAAGATAAAAGCACAAATGGATGTGTGTGTTAGGTAACACGCACTGAATTAGACCTCTGGCACTAGGAATCAGAGCATTTTGTCACATAGCATTAACACATTGTAAGGTGCACAGTGTCAAAGGAATAGAACAATGAGCATTCAAAAGCAGCTTTGTCGGCTGGGCAATAAAGCACTCCACCATGTCTCTCTGTTGTCCATCACTGAATGTACTGGTAGCAACTTTGAAATGAAAATAAGAAAGAAAAAAATGCACTGTAACCCCTTTTATTTTCTGTTTAAAGTCAAACAAAAGAAACATCAACTCTGTTATATACTAACATCTTCAAAGTACATCATTTGTACATGAAAAAGACTAGGAAAAAATCATATCAACAGAGATCCAAACACCAGCAATTGTGCCTCACACTGCTTTCTGATGGTACTCAGGAAGGGCTACTTCAAAATCACTGGCACTAAGCAAAGTTGTCGAATTCTTTGTGAGCTATCTGAGGAAATCATGAAGATAATTCAGTGATAAAGCAAGGCTCATGGCTGGGGAAATAGCTCAGTAGAATAAGTGCTTACCTGGCAGGCACAATGGCCTGAGTCCAATCCCCAATTCTTAAAAAAAAAAAAAGAAGAATCAAGGCTCTTCTCATCCAGAAGTGTATAGTCCAGCATTGCGCCACTTCGTACACATAATCTCAATAAATGTGCTGCTCCGTACACCTGGGACATGGGTACATCAGGGTGAACAGCCAGGATCTCAGCGTACTGTGGTCTCTCAAATTCGTAGAGGAGCTGAATGCCCAGAGTCACGCTGAAGTAATTCTTTTATCCCTGCTACAGTCTGTTTAACAGCATACTCCCTATTATCTGTGTTTCCTTAAGATTCCTTATGATTTGTGTAGTCCTCTAGAATGGAGTCCACATTCTTCTTGGCAAGAAAATAAAAGAGCTGTTTCTGTTTCATCATTAGGTCTGAGTCATCAAAAAGCCATGGCTTTAGCTCTTCAGGGATCTTTACTTTAACTTCAACTCTGTTCATAAATGTTCTTTTGTTTTCAACAGTGAATCAACCTGTGCCCTCTTTCTGCAGAGACCGAGGTGTCTCACTGGTACTGCCACCACCTCCATTGCCAGGGGTTTGTTGTTTGTTCCTTTTAGTTTTCCCTCCAACATTTTTCTGTTGCAGACCAGATCCAGATGTCTTCCTTCCTGGCTCAGCCCACCGCATCTTTCCCTCTGCACATTGCTCCTGTTGGCCTTTTGAATTTTGAGCTATTTCTGCAGACTGAGGTCCACATACTTGAGTACTCTGCTTTCTCGAACCCACTCATTCCAATTTTCATTCTGATCACTGTAGGATACAAAGTATTTTATTTGTTTGTCCTTTATGGTGACCTTTACACACAGTGCTTCATAAAGAAGAGGCCCATGAAAAGCATGGTACTCATTCACCCTCATGGAACTTGGACTTCAAGTCCTGCTTGGAGCTGTTTATAAGTGATTCGCCACCTCCTCCCACCACCTCCAACTACCACCCCCTAATCTCTTGAATATTGTTATCTTTAAAAAAGTTGTTCAAGGGGCTGGGGAGATAGCTCCGAGGCACAAGTGCCTGCCTGGCAAGTGCAAGGTCGTGAGTTTGAACCCCAGTCCTGCAAAAATAAAATAAAATAAAATAAAATAAAATAAAAATAATAATAATAATTAAAAAAAATAAAAAAGTTGTTCATATTAAAAATATAGACATTCAAAAGTAATAAAAAATGTAAGCATAAACCATTTTTTTCAGTGAACTAGTAGAAATTAGTAGTATAATAATCAGCTCTCTCATGTATGTATAAATATATACTTTTTACTTTTCTTTTTTTCTCCTCTTCTTTCACTCATTACAGCTATTTTTTTCTTTTTGATTAGTTTCTTTTTCTTTTCTGACATCTATTTTACATTGTGGACCTTGTTTGCTTTTTCAGTTTCATATACAAGGGAGATAATACAGTGTTTACATATGTAAGTTTGATTTACTTCACTTGTAAGTAGTTGTCTGTTGAGCTATAATAACTTCAATTTTATCCTTCTTTATAGCTGGATAGTACTCCATTGTATAAAAATCCCACATTCTTTTTACTCATTTCTGAGTTGATGGGCATTTGGATTGTTTAGCTATTTAGTTATTACAAATTTAGATTTGTTAGATTTAGACTTTTAAGACAGGTATTATATATTATGCTGTTATGAACATAGGGTGCATAAGGGCTGGTGAAATAGCTCAACAGACTAACTGCCTGCATTAACAAGTGCAGGGGTCAGGGTTTGGGCTCCAGTCCTGCATGCCACGCTGGCTCCTTGCTGACGTATGTTGAGCCAGTGACCGAGTCCTGGTGTGGTAGTGCATGCCTGTAATCCCAGGGCTGGGGAGGGTGGACAAAGCAGGATCATTATGAGTCTGAGCTGCATAGTGAGACCTTGTACCAAATACATAAAATTTTTTAAAAAAGATCATAGGTGCACATATATTGCTGCAGTATAATGTTTTCATGTCTTCTGGGAAAATATTTAGAAGGGAAATAGATGGGTTGAATAGAACTTCCAACTTTAGTTTTTTGAAAACTGGCCAGAATGATTTTCACAGTGGTGGTACCAGTCTACACTCCCACCAACAGTGGAGAAAGGTCTTTCTTCCCCAACAGGCCCTTCAACCATTGTTATTGGTTGATCTCTTGATGATAGCCATTCCTTCTGGGATGAAATAAAATCACACTCTTGTTTTAGCTTGCACTTTTCAAATGAACAATGATGTGGAACATTTTTATGTTTATATTCTATTTGTATTTCTTTGTCAGCGAGGTGTTTATTCATCTCTGATGGCTATTTTCAGATTGGGTCTTTGAATTTGGGGGGGTTCTAATTTTTTTTTCAATTCTTTACATATTCTATATAGAAGTTCTTCTCTGGGGGAAGAGTTGGCTAAAAGCTTTTCCACTCTGTGGGTTTTCCTTTCACTTGGTTGCTGATTTCTTTAGATGTGCAAAAACATTTTCAAAAGATCATAACCCAGTTATGGATTCTTTGCATCACCTCTAGTACAGCTTAGCTTTTGTTCATGAACTCTCTGCCTACCTCTTTAAGATTTCTATCTACTCTCTCCTCCAGTAAATATAGTGTTTCTGTTTTAATATTTAGATCTTTGATCCATTTTGACTTTAGTTTAGTGCATGGTTATAGACATGGGTCTAGCTTTAGTCTTTAGCATGTGGAGGGTCACTTTTTCCAGCATCATCTATTAAAGAGGGTTTCTTTGAGTGAACATGTTTGGCCCCTTTGTGAAAAATAGTGTGGTTGAGTGTGTTTTCAGCTGTATCTGCTTCTTTTAATCTATTCCACTGATCATCAAGTCTGGTCTCTTTTTGCCAGTACCATACTGATTTTATCACAGTTGCTTTGTAGTATAGTATAAAATGAGGGATTGTGATGCCTTCTGCCTTGCCTTTGTTGCTTACAATTGCCATTGCTATTTAAAATGTTTTCTGGCTCCAAAAAATTTTCTCTTTATCTGTGAGGTATGCTAATGGTATTTTGATCTGGATTGTGTTACACCTGTAAAACAGTTTTGGCAATATCACAGTGTTGGTTCTTCGTATTCATGAGCAAGGCTATCTTTCTATTGTTCAATATCTTTCGCAACCTCATTTTGCACAATACTGTAATTTTACTATATAGATCTTTTACTTCCTTTTTTAGATTGATTCATCAATACTTTATTTTTCAATGCTACCCCAAAAGGTACAGTTTCCCCAAATTCTCCCTTGGTAAATTTGTTATTTGTGTATAAGAAGACTATTGATTTTTGAGTGTTGAATTTGTGTCCATATATGCCACTAAATTTGGTGATTAGTTCTACAAGGATTTTGGTGGAGCTTGTGGGATATTCCATATAAAATATCATGTCCTCTGCAAATATATAAAATTGAACTTTTCTTTCCCTATTTTTGCTGTTTTTATTTCTCTCTCTTGTCTAATTACTTTTAGTAATATTTCCAAAGCAATATTAAATAAAAGTGATGAAAGTGGACCTCTTTGTCTTGTTTTTAATTTTAGAGTGAAATATTTCAATTTTTATCCATTTAATATGATGTTGGTTGTTGATTTGTTATAGACGGCATTTATCACACTGAGGTAAAAAAACATCTATTATAATTTTCTTTAGGCTTTGTGTGATGAATTAGTGCTGGACTTTATGAAAAGCTTTTACTGCATCTAGTGAGAAGATCATGTGACTTTTGTCTGAGAGCTATTGATGAGGTATTACAGTTATTGGTTTGTGTACGGTCAAACAGTCGTATATATCCCAGGGTGAATCCTACTCAGTCATGTTGTACGATCTTCTTGATGATTTTCTGCATTATATTTTCTAGTATCTTTTTGAGGATTTTTGCATCTATGTTCCTTAGGGATATTGGCCTGGTGTTCTCTTTTTCTGGTTGGATTTCTCTCTAGTTTTGGGATCAGGGTAATACTTACACCCATGATTGAGTTAGGGAGCATTGCTCCCTTTAAATTTCATTAAAGAGTTTGAGTAGTCATGACATGAAATAGTATCTAAATTTCTTATAGTATACAGTGTGAATGTACTTTTCTTTATTGGTAAGTTTTTAGTAATCTTTTCATTTTGACTAGCCGATATTGGATTATTCAAGTTTCTGCATCTTCTTCACTCAGCTTTGATAATACGTACCATTGTAAGAATCTGTCAGTTTCTTCTGTGTTTTCCAACCTGTGCAAGTAAAGATTTTTAAAGTAGATGTTAATGATCTTTTTCAATTTCTATAGGATCTGTAATGATTTTACCCTTTTCACTGCTTATTGCATTTATTTGAGTTTGCCTTTTTATCTTTTTTGATAAGGTTGTCCAAGAATTTATCAATTTTCTTATTCTTTTGAAGAACCAATTTCATCATTTTTGTATTATTTTCTTAACCTCAATTCAAATGATTTTTGCTCTGATCTTTATAACTTTATCTCCTTTGTATAGATTTTTTTCCTTGACTTATCTTTTCCTAGAAGTGTAAGGTATAGTTCAGGTTGTTCATTTGTACTCATTCTGATTTGCTAATGTGAGAATTCACTAATACAAATTTCTTTCTTATGACTGCTTTCACTTCATCTTACAGGTTCTAGTAAGTTATATTTGCATTTTCATTTGATTGTAGACAATGCTTAATTTATCATTTAATTTTATCTCTGACACACTGGTTATTCAGCAGGTATTAATTAAATCTCATATTTATGGAGTTTTTAAAGTTTGTTTTGTCAATCATTTCTAATTTCGTTGAACTATGGTCAGAAAGTGCGCATGGAATAATTTCCATCACTTTGAATTCACTTACTCATGTTCTGTGAGCTAGCAGATGGTCTATGTAAGAGCATGTCCAGTGTGCTGCTGAGAAAAATGTGCATTCTGATGGCGTTGAGTGGAGCACTCTGTAAATGTCTACCTTTTCCACTTGTTCACAGGTTTGGGGCAATTCCAGTTTTCTTTGCTGATTTTTTGCTTAGTTGATCTATCTCTTTGTGTCAAAGGTGTATTAAACATCCCTATTAAATTGTGATATTTCCTATTTGACTTTTCTTGTTTATTAATAAGTATCTTATATAGTTGAGTGTTGTTTTATTTGCTGAAGATATAGTTACAATTGTTAACTCTTCTCTTGAAATTTTCTCGTAATAAGTACATAATAACCTATTTTATCTCTTTTCATCATTCTTGGTTTAAATTTCATATTGTCTGCAAACAGAATAGCTAACTCATGCATTTTCCTGTTGTTAACATTGCTGCTATCCTTTTTTCTTTCTGTTTCTTTTTTTCTTTTTTTGCTTTCAGTCTATAAATTTGTTTTCAATTGAATGTGTTTAATGTATACAATGTATCATTGGGTTTTATTTCTTGATCCATTCTGCTAGTCTGTTTCTTTTATTTGGTGAATTGGGGGCATTAACACTGATAGTTATAACTGATAGATACTATAACTGATAGTATAACACTGATAGTAATGGCTCATCTGTCTTGTTTTCCCCCAGTCTTGGTCCTCTGCTTTTCCCCTTTCTTTATTTGCTTGCCTTGCTTGGTGGTTTCTTTCTACTCTTGTTTATTGAATTATGATTACTTTTGTCTCTGTCTAGAATATTTTCTGATATTCTTTGTTGGATTGGTTTGATGGTCATGAATTTGTTTGTTGTTCTTTGTCATAAAGTGTATGTCATTTCTCTAATAACTTTGAAAAATAATTTACATCCCACCTCAATTTGGGTTGGAAGTAATTTTCTTTCATGACTTGAGATATTTCATTCCAAGCTCTTCTTCATTTGATGGCTTGTGTTGAAAAATCTGCTATCATTCTACTGGTCTTTTCATTATAGGTTATCAGCTTCTTTTCTCTAACAGCTTTGAATTTTCTGTTCTTGTACTGATTCGCTGGGATTTTGATTATTGTATGTCTGGGTGTAGGTTTGCATAGTTATGGATAATTGTAGTTCTATATGACTCATTTTTCTATATGACAAATTCTGTTTTTATATATGTGAGATTTTCTGCTATTATTTATGCAAATAAGGGTCTGGGAGATAGCTCAGGGGCACAAGTTCCTGCCTGGCAAGTGCAAGGTACTGAGCTAGATCCCTGGTTCCATAAAACAAAACAAAACAAAACAAAACATTCAGATGGCCAATAGGCCCTCAAGGAAGTCTGGATAGAGGCTGAAAACACAAAATAACTGTGACTGGAGTCACATCTGCTAGAAGCCAGGCCTTATGATAAAGATAATGACCAGGTCAAGACACCTCCTGAACAGATATTACCTAGTGATAAATGATATCACCTAGTCTGATAAAGTCTAAATAAACATCAGTCACCACATAGGTGACTAGTAGTTCTGCAAATAGTCTTTTTATGTCATTTATGTTAACTATTGCTTTTTCACTGATAACTATCCATCATATATTGTTTTCATTTGTATTGTCTTGGAGCTGTTGAATGGTTATTTATTCATCTTTATTACTTTTAAGAGATCTTTCTTTTTATGAACATTAGTTGTAATCCCACTTGGATTGAAGTGGTTTGGCCACATTTCAATTGAACTTTTAATGTTTCCAGATTTCAACTGAATTTTTAATTTCTTGATATTTCATTGAATGTACTTCATACATTCTATATCTTTTCTATTTTGATTATTCACAATTTCCATTCTTCTCCTGTCATTGTCTTTTTATTTATTTTTTATTATTACTACTTTTAATAAGAAATAATCGTGTATAACAATGTGACAGTTTCCAAACTTGTTATTAGTACATTTGAATATTTGATACAATGCGTACTGTTGTCCTCCTATTACACAGAGTCCAGGGTGTAGGTGTTATAATTTTTTAACTTATTATTAGTACAACCAAACATCTTCTCATTGAACAAAGAGAAATAGTTGTATGCATAATCCAATGTTTGATAATTGCAGTGGGTTATTGGTAAAACTGGCAATGTTAGAAGCTCTTGTTTTAAGTCTTTTACAGCTCAGCATTTTAATCTAGCTTTATGTTGTATGCCTGGTGGTTAAACGTTTCTGCTGTGTGGTTAAGGGCAAGTTTAACCATGACCTGTATAGCAAAACATGTAACTTTTGTATTTCTCAAGCTCAGTCAAATCCCCTCAGGATTTACTATGGAACCATGTATAGTGGTTTGTTGAACTGTTCTCAGTGTCAGCCATCTGGATGAGTCACTGGCATTGCTAGACCAGTTTGCCCTCTGTGAAAGCCTGAGAGAATGTTTTCTCCCTAGGTGACTCTCCTTAAGTACATTATGCTTCATCTATCTCTTTCCTCTGTGGTCCCATAACCTTTTTGAACAGAAAGTTTGGGAAACCACTGAGTTATAGGATGTTACAACACAGGCTGTCTTATGTCCTGAGTCCTCACTGTCCTTGAAGGGCTAGGGCCAAAATATTGGCTATTCTTGAAGCCTTCTGTTTATCTAATTTTTAGTCTGTAAACTTATATTGTTAACCCTCCAGAAGAAAAGCTTAGTGATATTATTACTCTATAAAATAGGTATTTGAAAATAACATCACTGTCTTTCTATATCAAACATCTTAGACTTGGCATTGGTATATTCTATCAATCATTGACATTATAAAAATCTCTATAGAATATGATAAAAAGCAGTTACACATTTTTATCTATTTAGAAATCTAAGTATGTACAAAATTGTAGCCATTTAGTCCTATGGCATTTTCTTAGTCTCTTATTCTCATTTAATGCCCTTTCTCGTTTTGTTGTAAACCAAACATTTACTTGAGAGAGAGTATTGGAGTAGCTGAAATGACATTGGAAGCAGCACACGTCTAAAAGACCAGAACAACAGTAGTTCTAAGCATATTTTTACTGTTACACATTGCTATCCTCAGTGTAAAAAACGTTTTTCACATTCCTAGGACTATTACCTAATTCATGCTGTGTATATATGTGCATCGCTTTACCCCTGCCATGCTTCCTGTCCTTTCTTCTTGCAGCTACTTGATTGTTCAACCCTTGAGTACTTGATTTCCATTTTCATTTCTTCTTTTGAGATCTTACACTAGGGAGACTATACAATATTTACACATGTAGGTCTGGTTTATTTCACTAATGAGTATATGTTCAAGATACATTCATTCTTATATGAAGTCTCCTAGTTTACTATTCTTGTTAGCTGAGTAATATTCCATTGCTATGAAAGTACCACATCTTTTTCAACGATTCTTCAGATAATTGGCATTTTGGTTGTTACCAAGATTTGGCTATCACAAATTACGCTGCTATGAACATAGGTGCACAGACGTCAAAACGATATGATGTTTTCTGTTCTTCTGGGAAAATTCCTAGCAGGGGAATGGCTGGATTGAATGGGATTTCTAGTTCTAATTTTTTAAGGAGTCTCTACACTGCTCTCCATAATGGTTGCACCAATCTGCATTCCCACCAGTAGTAGAGAAGTGTTCTTTTTTCGCCATAGCCTCTCCAACATTTGCTTATTTATAATAAACATTTGATTTATTTATAATAGCCATTCTTTCTGTGGTGAGATGGTATGTAAGTCTTTTTTTAATTTGCATTTCATGGATGGCTAGTGAAGTAGAGCATTCCTTCATATATTTGTAGGCTTGTTGAATTTCTTTCCCTGAGAAGTGTGTGTTCATCTCAGATGCCCATTTCTGGATTGGGTCTTTGAATTTTGGGTCCTGGTGATTTTTACTTATTTATAGATTCTAGATAGAAGACTTTTGCCTCAATACTTATTAGTTAAAATCTTTTCAAAATTTGCGAGTTGTCTTTTCACTGTGTTGTTAACTTCTTTGAAGTGAAAAAACTTCTTAGCCAGAGGAGGTCCCAATTGTTGATTCTTTCAACTGTTAAATGTGCATTTTGATTTTTGTCCATGAATTCTTTGCTACACTAATTTCTTCAAGATTTTCTCCCATTTCTTCTTAAGTTTTCTCTTTTAATATTTATATCCTTAATCCATTTTGACTTTGGTTTATTGCGTGGTGATAGACCTGGGTCAAGTTTTAGTTTTTGGTAGTTTTTCTAGCACCATTTGATAAAGAGGCTATCTTTGTTTGAGGAAACATGTTTGGCCCTTTTGTCGAAGATAAGATGGCTGAGTATATTTGTATTTGCTTCTGCATCTTTTAGTCCATTCCATTGATCCCCAGGTTTTTTTTTTTTTTTTTTTTTTTTTGTCAATACCATGCTGATTTTATCATAGTAGCTCTGTAGTGTAACTTTAGGTCAGGAATTGTAGTGCTTCCTGCTTTATCTTTGTTGCCAAGAATTGTCTTTGCAATTCTAGGTCTTTTTCAATATCAGATAAATTGTAGGAATTATTTCTGTAGGTCTCTGAGGTATGTTGATGGTATTTTGATAGGGATTGTGTGAAATCTGTATAACAACTTAGGAAATATGGCCGTCTTCACAATGTTGAATCTTCCTATCCAGGAGCAGAGAATATCTTTCCAGTTTTTGGAATCTTCTAGGATCTCTTTTTTTCAGAGTACCGTAGTTTTCATTGAAAAGGTCACTTACTTCTTTAGTTAGGATAATCCCCCAGTATTTTTTTTTTTTTTTTTTTTTGGTGCTAGCGTAAAAGGTATTGTTTTTTTTTAATTTATCTCTCAGTGTGTTTGTTGTCTACGGAGAGGAATGCTATTGACTTTTGTGAGTTGACTTTGTATCCTGCTACACTCCTGAATTTGTGTATTAATTCTAGTATCTCCTTGGTCGAGTGTTTTGGATCTTCCAAGTAGATTATCATGTCATCTGCAAAACTTGTTCTTTACCTATTCTTATTCCTTTTATTTTTCTCTCTTGTCTAATGGCTGTAGCTAATGATTCCAGAACTATATTGAACAGAAGTGGTAATAGAGGACATCCTTGCCTTGTATGAGATCTGAGAGTAAAAGACTTCAGTTTTTCCCCGTT
The DNA here is from genome assembly GCA_004027025.1 of Myocastor coypus. Taxonomy (NCBI): domain Eukaryota; kingdom Metazoa; phylum Chordata; class Mammalia; order Rodentia; family Myocastoridae; genus Myocastor; species Myocastor coypus. The sequence continues at coordinate 27,834 of PVJA010018707.1, forward strand.
TAGCATTGTATTAGCTGTTGGATTGTCATAGATGGCCTTTGTCAGATTGAGGTAGACTCCTTCTATTCCAATTTTCTGTAAGACTCTGAACATAAATAAGTGTTGGACTTTGTCATAATTTCTTTAAAAAAAAAAACTATTTGTATTCTAAATTTTCTGAGCAATCCCTTTATAAGTGTTGACACTTCTTTTATTGTCCAAGAGATTATTTCTGACATGACTTCTTTGGTAGGCTCTTGGATTTATTTCTTTACTTCAGTTGCTATCATTTCTGAACTTCCACAGTTTTCCAGAAAAATACCAGTTTTCAAAATTTCATTTTGCCATAGTCTTGTTCTATGTGAGTCTCACATCTGAGAACATATTTTTCAATCTAGATCTTAATTTTTTTTTTAAATCAAAAAATTTTCACTTTGATTTCTGGGTTAATAATCTTTGGAAGTTTTGGCAGTAGGCAACTCTATCACTACTACCAAATCCCTCTAGGAAAAATGTGTACCCAAGGAATGTTTTCAGTGTGTAGGAGGTTTTTGGCTGTTTCTCTTCCAAGATGCTACCTTCCCAGTCAATTAAGAGAGAGCTGTTGGTATTTGTTTGAATGAGCTCTCTGTTCTTTGATGCTGTGCTGAAGGGAGATTATTAACCAAGTCTGCAAATATTGTTACAGGGGGAAGAACAACTGATCATAATAGATATGACATCTTAGACAAGTAGTAGATTTAGCAATAATGATAGTATCAAGCACAGTATAGAAACTTACAAACTGTGGTGTGTATTTATTTTGTACCTTAAATCGTAGGAGTAAAATCTACAATTGTATAACAGAATTGATTGTAAATTGGGAGCTTGTACTCATAGTGTTTCTCCACAGTAGATTTGTTTGTTCTCAAGCAAAATACTGGTTCACCTAACTTACCAACACTTTGACTCATAATTGTTGTTGTTTTGTTGGGATTTTTTTGGCAGGGGCGGGATGAGCTACAGGGTGTTCATTACTAGATTGGACTCTTAGTGATCTGCCTCATAAGAGCTAGGATTATAGGCATGCGCCACCATGACGAGTCTCAACTGCCATCTCAGTACACCCCGGGAGTGAGGGGAGGGATGGGAGGAGCCAACACGGCAGCATAATTGTTATTGTTGCTTCACACATTTCAATCCACTAGTCCTACTTCCCCATCTTCTGTTTCCAAGGTGGGATCCTCCTGTGATTCTGATATTCTCTCTGTTCTTTAGGCCTTTCCATCAAGTGCATCACAAGAGGAAGGTCCCTTCTTTGGGTGCTTTGGCATGATTCACCTAGGTTACAATGGTGGCGATGGTGGCACTGGGATGGCTGCCTTCCCTGCCTTCACTACTCCACTTTTTTAGGCTCCTCCAGTTTGTTACCAGTACTTTCTCTAGATTCGCTGACCACATCCTTCATTGTGGTCATCATCTCTCTTGCTATCTGTGAACCTATTTCTGATATTTTCCTATAGCCTCATTGATATGCTTTATGGCTTTCACTGGTACCACTTCAGAAATTTCAGTGGGTGAATTTGGATTTCTTCCTCCTCACTGCCCTCTGAATTTCATTGGACAATGTGGAAGTCTGAGCTTGACACTTGCTTCCATGTATTCCCATTTTCTTTGTTTAGAATTGTCTTCTGCATTATTGCTTGCAAATTGATTATGGTAGGAAGTTTTATTAGTGATTTTGAGTCTTCTTTAGGGAATGGCTACTTTTCACAATAGTTCCAGCTAACAGTTGGATGTTTGCTTTTCAGTCTGCCCCACCATTTTGCCTTTTCAATTTATTAGGGTTGAGAAGAACTGCCCAGCACCTAGATCTTTGTTGTAGTACTACATATTTTTTCTGATCACAAGCTGATCTCAGTATTACTATACAACTGATCAGGAGAACTAGCAGCTTGACTAAAATAATACAGTCAGTAATAACAATAGCATCAAGCATGGTCCAGAACATGACAAACTGGTAATTGTTAATTTTTCCTCTTTATGTTTAGGTATAAGATATATGGTTATATAGCAAGACCTAAAACAAATCAGAAAACTATATATCTATGTGTCTATATCTACATATAGATATAAACTATAGATATCTATATATTCATATGTCTATTATCTATATAGTAAACATCCCTTTAATGAAGTGATTTTTTCCCGCAGAGGAAAATTTGAAAGGGTTAAATGGAAAAATAGACATAAAAATAAAGAGATTAGTAACAAGGCTAGATGACAAAGGACACTTAGTCAAGTTTTTGAAATTGGTGAAGATAGGAGTGAAAGAAAGAAGGAAAAACAAAAAGTAGAACTAAAGAAAATAAAATAACCTCTAAAACTGCCACACAAAACAGAAAATTATACTCAATAAAAAGAAAAAAAATTAAAGCAAAGACAGCAAATATTTCTCTGCAATTCCAATTCAAAGTGTATCTCTGCTGCTACTGGTAGGCAAAGGAGACAGAGAGAGCTGCAATCTATGCTGAATGATCCCAGAAAGCCTGTGGTCAGAATAGGGTTAGACACCCATCCTGGTACTTGCAATTCTTGAGTCATTCATGCTGATCTTTGCCTCTGGTTGTAGGTTGGAGCCTGATTATTCATCCGGCAACATTCTTGGTATCTCTTAGTGCCTGACCTCACCTCCTTGACCCTGGAAAGTTCTCATGGTTGTACCTCACCCAGTGACTGGGAGCCCAGAGAGGATGCCAACCCATGGCTGCCGCAAGTCCCAAGGTCAGTTGTCCTCTCATCCTTAAAAATGGCACCTGGCTCAGCACACTCTTTAGAGAAAGCTTTACTGGAGTCTTTCACCAGTTGCTATAGTTCACAGTATTCACTGCTGCAAATACTACTGATGGTATTTGTCTGTGTGGCAAGCTCAGTCCTCACACCTGTAAATGTCTGAAGTCACCAACCGTTACTGGGTCTCTGTAGATGCAAGCCTCTTATTTCCAGCTGACAGCTAGGAATCAGAAAAAATGCAATTTCCCATTTCATTTTGCTGCATTGAGGTCTGCTTCTTCACTTTCCTTATAGGCTCCAGTTCTCCATTCATATCTTTTCTGGGCCCTAAAGGTTCATCTCTTTTCTTCTGTTCTTCCCCAAATTCTTATGTCCCAGTGTCTAGATTCCAGTTCTCAAAGATGCTGATTTGCTACCGTTGACTGCTCTGCTGTCTTCCCAGAACCACATATTTTATATGGCTTAGGGAAGATGGAAATTCTTTCTTTTTCCTTTGCCAGTTACCTGCACATTAAGACAAGAAATATCCTATTTATTGGAACTTTCATAGAAATGCAATATCTATATTGTATTTATACTTTACCACTTCCTGCAGGAAATATTCTTATTGATTGGTTTTAAAAGTTTCATGATAACACTTATAGCTGAAACAAAACCTTTAATTCTTCATGTGTCACACTAGGTTATACATTTATATAGAAAAAAATTATATAATTCCATTGTAATTGCATAAGTTAAGTTGCATTATCCTTATTACATAAGTATTCTAGAATTGCATATTTCTACTTTAATTACCAAAATCTCACTTTGTTTGAGTACATTTGGAAAAATTCTTTAAAATGTCTTGGCAATATACCTAGAACACCTATTATCTCAGCTAAAATCCTGACTCTGTACAAGGTGACTGTTACTTCCTTACAACTTTTACCTGCTATTTATTAATATTTGTTGCATTTCTGGGTGTCTGTCAAGTGAATCCTTGCAGAGAAACTTCTCCCAGCAATACTAGATGACTGCACAGATTCTGAAATTTAAATAAATTCTATATTCTACAGTTCTTGCTGCCTTTGTGAAATATTGGCATGACATATCCTATCAGGTGACAATTCACTCTACATTTTCATAGTTCTGTAGAAAATCTTGAGCCCATTCTGTCTTCAGGTTAACAAGAATGAGATAACCAATCAACACACTGAGAAGTTTTGTGGAAAAGCCTAAAACATAAATGATAAAGAAACTTTTTCCTTTTCTTTCTGTTATTTTTCCTCACTGAAGACCTTCAATCATGTTCCCATTTTTAAGATTAAAATCATTTGTGTTATATACATGTACCAACTCCTCCAAGGAATATAAGCACCATTGCTGCAACTATGTACAAAAGTAAAAGAAAAAGACAAGAGATGGGTGGAGGGAACAGAAGGAATGGGAGATGATGAAAGGAATTATTGTTACATACTTATATTACCTCTCCCCAAGGGATGTAAACATTATGTACTACACACATATACTAACAAAAAATAAAACAAATATAGAAAAAACATTCAAATCAGTGAAAACTTTCCTGATTTAGATTAGCAGAATTCAGAACTCTCTTTTTCTCACTGCTGAGATAATAATTATTAGTATGACTTTTGCTTTTGTTTAGGAAATTGTATAAAAGAACGCACACACATGGAATTTTTTTAACATAAGGTAGTCTCTAAAACTTTACAGTATTCTTTAAAAAATCCTTTAAAATGTCCTTGGTTACTTATCAGGAAACTAAAGCCAAATTATGTTTTCTACCACTAAGTGAATAAAAGAAATGGAAACAGAGCTGCTTAGAGATGAGGATACTCCAGCAGGTAGGATAAATGGGCAAAAATGTGTGATCCACATGGTGGAACAGACAAGTTTTCAATAGACCAGGTAGAGATTAACTTTATACACATACTCAGCCATAGAAGAAATATGTTGAAGGCTCTAAACAGTTGAATCTTCTTCAAAGTTTTCCCTGGGTGCATTCACTCAATATGGATAATAAGTTCAGAAAATGAGAATTCCCTGATTTTTCACTTAGGATTTCTCAAATAAAATAAAGCCATAAAGAAATATGAGCACATGCAGAATGCAAAAGCCCTTTGGATTTTACTAGAAATGGTTCTAATGAGATATGTCCTCTTTGTATTTTAAGTGGCAGCTGAAGTCTCTAGACAGATGTTTGCAATGACATACTTAGAGTGTGGCCTTGAATTCTATGGTTTATATCTTTCCTTTGATTTGTTTTCAGGAGCTTCTCTGTGTGATATAGGTATGCTTCTCGCTTTTCCAAGTGTGTTAAGAGAGTATCTCTGTATGATGTCAGCAATCTGACACACAATTTGTAGCAATTATTATTTTCTTTTTTTAAAAAAAAAAAAATTGTTTCAGACTTTGTTCCCAGGCTTCTCCAACTAAATTGGCTGCAAAGATTCAATTGTATGTGAACAAAAACTGCAAGAGCTTCAGTGTCCAAGGGTCTTGGGCTTAAAAAAAAATACTAGAGATCTAGATTTTTATCAGATTCATAAAAAATAGTTTTAAAAATCAGTCATAATATAAAATAGCTGCCCCAAGTAATTTCTTCCAAGTTTGATCTTTTTCAGAAGCTGACTTAGTTCAGTTTGCCTCATTCTTAGCAGCCTAATCAGAATTCTCCACAAGGTCTGGAATCTCATCACCCTCTTCTTTTCCAGTAGCAAGAAGCACCTTCCAGCCAGTCTTCTTAAGCTCGTCAGACCATGTGCACCAAGCTGGTTCAAGATGCTGGGTAGCATTTCTGTCAGTTGTCTAGTCTCCGCATGGCCTGTCATGGTGAAAGTGTGTCCTGTCAGAGATGCCTGAAATTTTGGGTTATTGAAGTGGAGAACTACTCCCTGGTAGTAGAACTACTCCTTTCTTCAATGTCAGAGATATTGTTGACCCCTAACTTCTCTAGAGAGAATTGAGGCTTTTTATCATTTACTGTGCCTTTTCTATGAACCGCCTTCTTCTTTCTGCGAGCAATGCCTTTCCCACCAGTGCACACTTGTGCCTTAAGTTTGGCAAGTTTTTCCAGGCTCATGATAGTTTCTTTCATCTGAGGCTCCTCTACTTATTTTCCATTTTAGTGCTATTGATTATTTTTCCACCTCAGCTTCTTAACTGAACTGGACATTGAAAATGAGTTCTGGTTGAGTCACACAAAATAATTTAGAAACCTTTTGCAGCAATGTACCACTGCTGTTGGCCACATTTATAGTTCAACTGTTTTAATGAAAAATTCAGTAGTCAGTTTTATAAACATTAAAGCAGCAGTACAGACAGACAGCTTGATTCACTCCTTACCTCAAGAAGCAGACACGCAGTCTCAATTTCAGCCAGGCATTTAATATTTGAGTGTGATGGCATTTCCAGAAACCTGATAGAAGCATCATCAATGAAAGTAAGAAAAAATATTTTTGACAGTTTTTATTTGGCTTTTCTGGTATTTCACTTCTCAAATTCACAAAGAAAAAAATGTTATGCACTAATTGATATTTACTTTTTGTAAAACACAAATTTTAAATGAGGAAATTTGAAATCAGTGGCAGAAGACAGAACTGCAAAAGGAGATGTCATAGTAATCAAAACAAAGAAGTATCTGAGAGTCCTGGCCACCAACACTATCTAGGATGTTGAGTTGGCTCCAACTTAATAGGAAAATCAATGTGAAGGATCATTAACAGCACATAAAATTCTCTATGCTACTTAAAAACTTTACCTGTCAAATATATATTTATTAGGGTGAAAGTTTAAGCCATAACTATACATTTTTAAAATTCAGGCCCCATCACTGAAACAATTGTTACTCATCTTAATGAGATAGATCTGGTCATTTAGCAAAAGATAAGTCTGTGTTCCTATTATAGAAACTCTAAGTCTATGCCCTTTGGATGAAAGACCATTATCATCTTAACATAACTGTACTATCCCAACGTACCTGACACTTGATAGCTGTCACATAGTCATTGAGTTTCAGAGTTCAAATGCAAATCCAAGACTTAACTCCAAAGTTGTTTCTCATGGAGAAGACATTAACATGATCCATAGGAACAAGTGATATGCTTCTCTAATGTGTACAATGGGCAGAAGATGATGTACTGTGATCAACACATGGGAGCTAAAAGCAAATGTGAAGTATATTTTGAGACACGAAAATAACTTGAAATACAAAATATTAAAATTTATGCCATACAGGGAAGGAATTCTAAGTGGAAATTTGGTAGCAATAACTACTTATATAAAAAGAAGTATCTCAAAAACACAATGTCTTTTCTCAAGGAAGTCCAATGTGGTAAGAAGGAAAATAATACAGTTCAAAGTAAAAATAAATATTAGAAATACAAACTAGTGGACCGATCAAACCTAACAGCTTGTCTGCAGGCTCCCACCCCAGAAGCCGAACTCAGCCCCTGCCCACAGAAGCCTCTACCGACTGACTCACCAGTGGGCACGCAGGTAGGACCTCTTGGCCTGCATCCCCCACACTTCCAATGGAACTCCACCCCCACCCACAGCAGCACCAAAATGTCAACCAACCAACTTGCAAGTACACTCGTAGGACTGCTCGGCCTACAGGCACCAGACCCACCACCAGAACTCAGCCCCCTCCGATAGCTCCTGACTGGCAAGCACATAGTAAGGAACACTAGGCCTGCACCCTTGTACTACCAGAACTTCTACCTTGCCCAGAACCTAGATCCAGCGTGTGCTATAGAGCCCTGCAGCAAAATTCTCTGCAGAGAGGCTGGGGGTCAGATCCTACCAGCTAACCCAGGAGCTGAACATCTTGCCAGAGGAGCACATAAGACTCTCATCCAAAAGCTGCAGCAGGAAGAAGCTGAGCACAGCAGCCAGACCAAGCCAGACACATCTATACAAAATCAAACTTCGTAGATCTCTACGGAAATTTCAGTAGGTGCTAATGGCATAACTTCACCAAAGTTTTATCACAAAGGTCAGAGATCACTGCTATACAGAATGACACAGACAAGGAGAAAAAATACAGTCGCAGCTCCTGAGCCCACCAGGAACAAATACAGGAGACATTACTATAGAAGAAAATGGCAATAATGCAGCCATAATTTCTGAATAGGTAACATCAAAAGTAAACAAAAAAGAGCAGAAATGTACAGAAGAAATGGGATTAGAATTAACCTCTGAAATAAAAAGAGAAATCTTTGAATTACTAGCGCCTGAAGGAGGAAAACAGCTGCAGAAAAGTATAGATGGAATCAGATCAAAAATAATCCCTGAAGTAGAAAAAGACATCTCTAAATTAATAGCACCTTAAGTAAATGAACATTTTGAGAAATGTAGAGAGAAACGAGAGCAGAAATAATCTCGGTAGTATAAAAGAAAGGATAACTATAATGAAAGACTTACCAAATTCCTCTAAATCAGACACTGTTAAAAAACTAGAGGAGAATAGAAAAATGATGGAATCCTTCAATGAACAATATAAGAAAGAAATAGACTTCATGAAACAGCTTCAAATAAATATACAGAAAAATAAAATCTGAATCACAAGCTGGCAACGCCATATCAAGGAAAGTGAAGACAGAGTTTCAGTTCTTGAAGACACAGTTGCAACTAGTGAAAAAAAATAAGAAGGGATCTCTTAACAACAACCAGTATGCAAGAAAAAATGAATCAACATCTGCAAGATGATGCAAAAATGAACAATGTGAGATTAATGGGAATCAACGAGAAAGAAAGAGTCAATACAAATGATGTAAAAATAATTTGGGCAGAAGGAATAGCAGAAAACTTCCCAATGGAAACAGTGAAAACAATTGGACTTTCAGTTAACTGGAGCATAAAGAACTCAACAGAACTAAAAACACACACAGACATATATAATAGTCAGGATCCTAGAAGTTCAGCCGAAGAATAATATACTAAAAGTATGAACAGATCATATTTAAAGGAAAACCCATCAGAATAATAGGAGATTTTTCTTCACAAACCATGAAGTCAAGAAGAGCACGGAGCACAGTGTTTCAAGTTCTCCATGAAAACAAATTCCAGCCCAGACTGTTATACCCTGCAAAACTCTCTTTCAAGTATAAGGGAGAAGTGAAATGCTTCCATGACAAGGAACAACTAAAGAATTTCATGATGCCAAAGCCAACACTACACAGACATATTTTATTTTATTTTTTAAAGCAATTTTTTAAAATTTTTATTTATTTTAATTAATTGGTTATAACAACCTTTCCTCAGGCACCAAGGTCATAACTGGGCCAAAGGTAAGGGACAGAACAGGTTTTCAAACGCAACTTGGTTTTGTTTGTTTGAGATACGAATCTCATTATGTAGCTCATCATGGCCTCAATTTCTAGTGATCCTCCTGAAAAACTGATCTGTTAAAAGCATAGTAGCATCTAGGTATGATGGCCCACATCTGTGATCTCAGCACTCTAGGATGCTGAGGCAAGAGAATTACAGTCAGAACTCAGCCTGGGAAATACAGTGATTTAGACTATCTCAAAAAGGGTTGGAGATGTAGCTCAGTATAAAGGTCCTTCATTCAATCTTCAGTCCCTCTTCCCCTCAGAAGTACAGTAACATAATTTCTGCTATAATGTTACACCATAACTACTCATCATTTCTTTCCCTATACTTTTTTTTTTAACTGGGAACTGGACTGAGGACCTTGTTCTTCCTAGGCAGGTGCTGTGCCATTGAGCTGTATCCCTAGCACTCCTGTAGCTCTTTGAGACAGACATATTTTAGAGAGGGACCAAAATGAACCAAACTCTACAAATGAGACCAGAGAGAACACATCAAATTTGGCAATCAATTAAACAGGAGAAAAAGGAGTAAACAGGAGTAAGTAAAAGTCATGCCACACTCCCTAAATTGTTATACAGATGTAATGCAATCCCAATCAAAATTTCATCAACATACCCTACAGCCATGGAGAAATCATTCCTAAAATTTCTTTGGAACCTGAAAAGGTCTAGAATTGCAAACACAATCTTGGGCAACAAAGATAAGGCAGGAGGCATTACAATTCCTGACCTAAAGTTATATTACAGAGCTACTCTGATAAAATCAGCATGGCATTAGGAAGGAAATAAATCTGAGGATCAGTGGAATAGAAGACACAGAAGCAAACACAAGCAAACTTATCCATCTTCTCTTCAACAAAGGGGCCAAACATGTTTCCTTAAAGAAAGATAGCCTCTTTAATGAATGGTGCTGAATAAATTGGATCTCTACATGCCAGAAACTAAAACTTGACTCCTATTACCATACACTAAACTAAAATCAAAATGGATTAAATATCTAAATATTAAAAGAGAAGCACTAAATGTCCTGGAGGAAAAAGTTGGAGGAAATATTGAAGACATAGGGGTAGGCAAAGAGTTCATGGACAAAAATCAAAATGCACGTTTAACACCAGAATCAACAACTGGGATTTCATATGGCTAAGAAGGTTTTGCATGTCAGAAGAAATTGCAAACAGAGTGAAAAGATAAATGACTAATTTTGAAAAAAAAAACTAACAAGTGTTGAGAAAAAGGTCTTCTACCTAGAATTCATAAAGAACTAAAAAACATTGGGGCCACAAAATTCTAAGACTCATTCCAGAAATGGTCTTTCATATAACCACCCAGCATAAATGTTTAACCACAAGGCACAAAGCATAAAGCTAGATTAGAATGCTGAGCTATAAAAGGCTTAAATCAACAGCTTCCAATATTGCCAGTTCTGCCAATAATCCATTGTGATTATGGAATACTGGACAATGTATACAATTACTCTCTCTTAGTTCAATGTGAAGAAATTTTTTGTACCAACAATGATTAGAAAAATTATCATGTCTGCATCCTGTGCAGCTTAACTATTATGAGGACAACAGTATATATTGTATGAATTATTGGGAATGTACTACTAACGTGGTTTTGAAAATGTCACATTGTTATTCCTTATTGAAAGAAAAAAAAAAAAGAAACACAAACTAGAAAAGTAATGTAAATGATCAACAAAACTGAGGGGTTTTTAGGAAAATATAAATGTAATTGATGAGTTGAACACTTACAAAGAGATGACAAAAAGAGAAAATTTAAAGATTATGAAATGAAAGGCATTACCAATGATACTACAGAAATATGAATGATTATGAGGCTATGAGAACAATTATATGTCTACAAATTGAATAACAGAAGAGAGGCAACTTCGTCAATGTATCAAATCAGTGTCAATGACTCATAAAAAGACAAGAAATCAGAACAAACCAATTTCTAAAGTGATATGGAGTCAGTAACAAAGTATCTTCCAAAACAAAGCAGGAAACACAAAACAAAAACTAAAAGCCTGGCTTTGTCATTGATTCTGACCAAATAGAAAAGTAAAATACCAAGTGTGTTCGCATCCGCTGCTGAGCTGCCGTCGCTCTCTAATACCAGCGCTGACTCTCGCTTGCCGAGCTCCAACCGAAGGAGAAGGGGATAAGGAGGTCCCTGCACCATGGCGCGTACTAAGCAGACTGCCCATAAATCCACCAGTGGTAAAGCACCCAAGAAACAACTGGCTACAAAAGCTGCTCGTAAGAGTGCGCCCTCTACTGGAGGGGTGAGGAAACCTCATCGTTACAGTCCTGGAACTGTTGCACTCTGTGAAATTAGATGTATCAAATATCTTTGACTTAGCTTGGAAATGATATTTTCTGACCATCATTGATATTCTGATAACTTTCCATACAATGTGATATAAGCAGTTACACAATTTTGACACAGATATTTGGAAATTCAAGGAGATACAAAATTGTAGCCTGTCAAGAATATGGTTTTTGGCCCAGTCTCTTATTTTCAAGTACTACTCTTGAG
>PVJA010018708.1:5931-27996 GCA_004027025.1 Myocastor coypus
GAAGAAAAGAAAGAAAGAAAGAAAGAAAGAAAGAAAGAAAGAAAGAAAGAAAGAAAGAAAGAAAGAAAGAAAGAAAGAAAGCTGGAGGTACACTTTAGTACAAAGTCCCTGGTTCCAATCCTAGTACCAAAAGAAGGTATCCACTTGAAACCTCAGATGTGACCTTTGAGTAAAAATCTGCAAATATAATTAAGGCAAGAATTTTGAGATAAGCCAGACATGGTGGCACATGCTTGCAATCTCAGCACTCAGGAGGCTGAGACAGAAGGATTACTGAAAGTTCAAGGCCAGACTGAACTACAAAGGGAGACATTTGTGTGTGTGTGTGACAAAACCATTCTGGATTAGGATGACCCTAAAATCCAGAGGTTTGTACCTAAGAAAAAAAGAAATCTGGACCCAGGAGAGCTTGTGTGGAAATGGGGACAGAGATGATATGGCACAAACCAGACTTTTTCAAGGAGCTGATACCTTGCAGGAAAATAAAATCTACCAATTTGTGGGTCAATTTATTCAGTAATCAAGTAATCCCAGCACTTGAGAGGATGAAGCAGAAGGATTTGAGGCCAGATTGGGCTACAGAATAAATTCAAGGCCAGGCCGAATTCCATGGTGAGACTATAAGATAGGTTAGGGTGTGGCCAGTGGAAGTAGGCATAACCTATTAACTACAAGACCCCAGATAGGGCCTATGAAATAGTTCAGTGGTCTAAAGCACCTGCTTGGGCAAGCTTAGGCAACCAAAGACCATAGTTCAATCCCTGGCACCATATACTGTGCCAGCCCCACCCCCAGGGCAGGCTGAGCCGGCCATAACAAATAAGTAAAGTTTAAAAAAGCAATTCCTAGAGATATTAAAGATACAATAAGCCTGTAAATTCTGGACCTTTCCTTTTTACCTATAAATTACACTTCCTCCATCCTTGGAGAAGTAGCAATATTAGTAGGCAACATATCTGAGCTTCAAAGATGCATGTCTTAACTTCAAACACATGTAAATGGCATACATTCTGACACAGCCTGCCAGATGCATACTCTAAAGATAATAGGGGGGCCCGGCGGGATGGCTCAGTGGTCTAAAGCGCCTGCTTTGGAAAGCTTGGGTGGCCTCAGGGACCTGGGTTCCATCCCCGGCACCACATGCTGTGCCAGCCCTGCCTTTGGGGTGGGCTGAGCTGGCCATAAAAATGAGTGAATAAACAAACAAACAAAGGAAAAAAAAATAAAGATAATAGGAATACACTTACTAGAGTACCTTTCTTTTTCTGTTTTTTTTTTTCTTCTTCCTTTTTTTCTGAGACAAGATCTTGCTATGTAGTACAGGCTGGCCTTGAACTCAGAGGACCTCTTGCTTTAGCCTCCCAAGTGCCTAGATTATAAATGTGTACCACCATGCCCAGCTAGATTACCCATTTTAAAGCACCATTTCACTTTTTTAAGATTATAAGGGGCTGGCCAGATAGTTTAGCAGATTTAAGCACCTGCTTAGGCAGATGCAGGGTCCCAGTGTGCCAGGCTGGCCCACCCCTGGGGCAAGCTGAGAATGATGGAGACTGGCATGGTGGTGTGATGGTCACCTGTAATCTCAGGGTTTGAGAGGCTGAAAACAAGGATCACTATGAGTCCGATCTGTGTGATGAAACCCTGTAGACCCTGTACTAAATATATTAAAATAATAATATAATAATAATAACAATGATAAAGATTATTTATTTAGAGACAAGTTCTCACCATGTAGTTTAGGTTAGTCTTAAACTACCTGCCTCTGACTCCTGGGTGCTAGGATTACAGGTGTATACCACCATGTATGATTTAAAGTATAGGGGCTGGGGAGATAGCTCCGAGGCACAAGTGCCTGCTGGGCAAGTGCAAGGTCGTGAGTTCGAACCCTGGTCCCACAAAATAAAAAAAAAAAGTATAACTTTAAAATCCTGCTCTAGGGCTGGGGATTTAGCTCAGTAGCACAGCAGCTGCCTGAGTCCCAGTACCAAAATAATAGTAATAATAATAATAATAGATACCCTAGTCTAGTCATGGTAGTACATACTTATAATCCAAACACTCTGGAGTGCTGTGAGTTTGAGACCAGCCTGAACTGCATTCCAAAACCTTATCTCAAAAAGACCCTCCCCACAAAAAATACCTTACGTTGTTTTTCTTTGCTCATTTTTATTTCTTTTATCCTATTTTACAATGAACAATGAACAAGTGGACCTGAGCCCTGAAGACAGCACAGCTGGCCCCTGCTGTTGGCTCTGTACATGGTGAAGGTGGCTGAGGCACAGTAGGATCAGAGCCTCACTAAACAAGCATTGGCTAGCACTAGCACTTCCTGTAGGCCAGACTTTAGGACAACAGGGGGCAGGTGGGAAGAGGAAGTCTATCCAGAGAGTGAGAACAAGGACTAATAACATCAGGAGGTGCCACTGTGAGGGTGAAAGAACCCAAGAATTTTGAGTCCCTGTGAGACACAGACTCTAGGACCTGTAGCTGTCTGGACTATGGTGGAAAAGTGACCTTTGCCATCCATCATGCTTCTACCCAGTATTACATAAATCCCTCAAGAGGGGCATTTGGGAGCCAACTCACTCTCAAGAACTGGTACTTCTTTTTATTCTTTATTTTTGAGACAGGGTCTCATTATGTGGTTCAGGCTGGCCTTGAGCTCACTTTTATAGCCCAGGCTGGTCAAGAACTGGCACTTCTGACCCCAGTAATAATCTAGCCTCAAGAAATTCAACTTTGGCTATCCATAGAGATGTTGTTCCTCAAGGTCCTAGACTGATGATAGCTCTGACACACATACTTTCCAGGAAACATGTCTTTGCACAATGACCTCAGCTCAGCTGCATTCACTGCTTTTCTGCCAGACACTGACCTCAGTCAATACTCAGGGAAGGTGTGTGGTCTACCTGTTATCTAGTGCAGAGTGATGAACACTATAGATAGGTATCAACCCAGGGTTAAGTACTATTAAACACAATGCTGTTTGCTGGACACCATAGGCATTCCTTAAAGCACCTCCATACAATGCAAGAGACAAGATGATCTCAGGCTCTAGAATCCCAGGTGAAGTCTGGGTGTTGAGAATTCAGGTGGTCCTCAAGGGGTGTGTGAAAGCAGAGTATGCATGTGGAAGGAGACACCCCCTTCTGGACCATAACACATGGCTGGTGCTCAGCTGAAAAAAATGGGAGGTGGTGATGCAAAATGTTATCCAGGTAAACAAAGGCCAGAACAGGACACAGGGAAGCCCACTGCAGGGGACCTGTTAGAGTCACTCCAAACACCAGACATAGCTGGACTTGCCAGGGCCCTCTGAGCAGAAGCCCACTCCTGGACTTCCCTGAGGTCCCAACTATAAATGCCTTCCTAGGGGCCTGTCCTGAGTTGTTGCCCTACATCAGTGCTCCTGAACCCCAAAGCTGGCCCTCTCTGGGTTAACCACACACCCTGGCCACCCTGACTGATGGCTGACCCTACTCTTGTCTTCAACCACAGCCCTAGTCTGATATTCCAGACAGGGACTATTTTTGGTCCTGGCTAGGGAGACATCTGGATTCTGACTAAGGTCAGGCATAAGTATTTTCTGTAATTGTGTCCTTCTAAGGTGTGGACTTCGAGATGAGCACCCTTGGGCCCGCGCACATTGACCTCAGGGACCAATGACCCCTCCCACAGTCAATTCATAGGACTACACAGCAGGTGGAATTGGTCTCAGTGTCACAAAGAAGCCCTGAGAATCCGAGCATGGTGGCGCACACCTGTAATCCCAGCGTTGGGGAGACTGAAAACAGGAGGCTCAACCACAAGTCCAGTGAGACCCTGTACCAAATACAAAGCCCTGAACACCACCCAGCACCACACTATCCTGCATTGCCGTCCGTCCTACATCGCCTCAACTTCAGCCCCAAAGTCAGAACCACAGTCACTCCGGGGCCATGCTCTTCGGATCCTTATTCAGGTCCTCTGCGGGACCCTCGTTCTTATCGGCTCCTAAGTGTCTGTAATTGCCCTTGCTTTCATTAGCAGGAGTAAATGAAGGCTATTTTCAAACCCATGTCCTCATTCCTGTTCCCTCTCCTCATCGGCCAGCGGCTATGCAGGACCTCCACAGCACTACGCCAGCTTCAGCGAGAGCCCGCGACTTCCGGGGAGGAAATGATATATAAACCTTACACCCTCGCGGCCGGTGCAAGTCACAATTGCTAAGTCTTGTAGGCAGCCTAGCCTCTCAACAGCGCCGCTGGTGTAGTGGTATCATGCAAGATTCCCATTCTTGCGACCCGGGTTCGATTCCCGGGCGGCGCACAGGTAATTTTACCAAATTTTTCCCGTCTTTAGAACTATTACCTATTACCGCAGACTTGGAAAAAAGATCTGAGACTGGAGAGAGCACGAGTTACCAGAAGACACAAACGAAACAAGCATTTCCTAAGAACGAACTCTCTGGAAACGCCAGCACACCCTCTGTGACAGGGCCCAAGCCAACTGGGATCCCTGAGCCAAGCGGGCACCCCAAAATTGCTTCCATCAATCTGGGGTCAATCCCCAGCCCTGCTGCACTGGACCGCGGAGCCTTTAAGAGTACGCGCGCAGGCTGCTGGGAGTCTTCCTTGGCGGCGGCGCGGCGCAGGCCCACAGCACCCGACCGGCCTGGTGCCGGAACCCGGCTACAGAGCCCGCACATTCAGTAGTGGGTCCTGGCGGGACCGATGCACGCCTGCTATGCTTGTGGCGGCAGCCGCAGAGCGGAACAAGGAGCCTATCCTGAGCGTTCTTCGGCAGTACGTGGACCCAGCCAAGCGCGGCGTTCGTGTGCTTGAGGTAGCTTCGGGCTCTGGCCAGCACGCCGCACACTTCGCACAGGCCTTTCCGTATGCCGAGTGGCAGCCGTCCGATGTGGATCAGCGCTGCCTGGACAGGTGCGTCTGCTGCCCAGCCTGCGCAGGCAGTGAGGGTGGGGACGGGTCGGGAGTCGCGTGAGTGGATGGATCTCAGCGGATCCTGCCCACGTGCCGCCTTCCGCAGCATCGCCGCCACAACTCAGTCCCAAGGACTGGCCAATGTGAAGGCACCTCTGTACCTGGACGTGACCTGGGAGTGGCAGCAGTGGGGCGGCATCCTGCCACAGTCGCTGGACTTGCTGCTGTGCATCAACATGATCCACATCAGTCCCCTGAACTGTACGGAGGTGAGTGGTAGCGGTAGCACCGCCTTGCCCTAAGTATGGCCTTCCCTACCCAGGGCTCTTCTCGGCTGGGAAAGGTGACTTGCTGCATCCTGGCTTCCCTTCCCCAGGGGCTCTTCAGAGCAGCAGGACACCTGCTCAAGCCCAAGGCTCTACTCATCACTTACGGGGTGAGTGATCCTACAAGGCCCTTTGAAGCCTTAGTTGCTTCCTTACTTATCCAGCTGGTCCTTGGCTTTCTCCTTCTTGTGGGGGAGGAGTGTTGGTTTCATTCTGGGAGTCTGTCTTCCTGGCCTGCTGAGGAATAACACTGGGCCTGTGGGCTGTGACAACCCTGTCTCTGCAGCCCTATGCAGTCAATGGGAAGATTTCTCCTCAGAGCAACGTGGATTTTGACCTAACCCTCAGATGCAGGTCAGAATTGGGCAGAAAGGGGCCTGACTCACAGCAAGTGGGATGAATAACCCTATCTTCAATTATGACTCCACCATTTTTTGCTACTGCAGGAACCCAGAATGGGGGCTACGGGACACAGCTTTCTTGGAGGATTTGGGCCAGGCCAGTGGCCTTTTCCTGGAGAACATGGTAGGTGGTGCTGGGTGAGGTGGCTTGGCCTTTGTGGGGGAAAAGGGCCACTCCAGCAAAGCTTTTCTCCAGGTGGACATGCCAGCCAATAACAAGTGTCTAATTTTCCGGAAAGAATAATCCCTTTCCTTCATCCTGTATGCCTGCATCCCTGCCAGAATTTCTCTTGGGAAAAACCAGATCCCAGTTCCTGACTCCCTGGGCTAGCCTCTAGGAATGACCAGCCCCATCTAGTCTGGCCTATCACGAGCCTCATCCCAGTCAGTCTTGGAATAAAGTGTTTCTTACTGTCCCCTTCTAGGTATCCATCATGTCTCTTCCTGGGAACAACTGGTTAGGGTGTGTAGGGGAGGGTCTGGTCTGTGGGATCCTGTTTGGGTCTATCTTAAGCCTTGTTGCTGGAGAGAGGGACAGCCTAGGAACAGCTTCTGGCAAGTCACACATGTTCCCCAACCATGTCCCTGGTGACTCGAATGTGCTCCCTGGTCACCTGCTCAAGACCCAGTTGGTATCAAGACCCCAGTTGCATGGCAGGCTGAATAGTAGAGACACCTGGAAGGATCAGGGTCCTTGACCAGCACTAGTAGGCAAGAGCTCCAAGGATGAGAGGAGCCTTTATTCAGTAGAAGGGAGGCAGGAAGAGATACCACAGCTAGTTTTGGCAAGAGGAGATGGGCAAGGGAGCTAGTCCCAAGTAGGAGAAGACAACATAGTTAATCCTGAAAGCGGGCGAGTAGTTCACAGGCCTTCTTTTCGAGCAGCTCCAAGATCTTCTTGACACGCTTCTCACTGGCAGCACGAACATAGCTGCCAGCATCCAGTGTGGCCACACCATCATGTACTTCCCCCATGATGATCAGTGGCTCATCGCCAACTGTCACATTGGGACAGGGGCAGGCCCAATCCATGCCACTTAGTGTCACCTCCAGGTACTTAGTGCCCAGGAGTTTGAGACCCATTTTGTCATCCTTTAGCACATCATCAAGTGCTACTCTGGCAATGCCACCACCCACCTCAGGCTCCTCTAGCACCTCTGTGAGGCGCCCCACAATGGCAAAGTCACTGTGGCATAGACTCAACACTAGCTTGCTCCTGAGGCGGCATGCCCGGCAGGGTGGAGAGCGAGGCACAGGGCAGGCCTCCTCACAGCTCTCACGGCTCTCAAAGTTGTTGCCATTGCCCTCACAACCACCATAGGCAAAGGGCTGGCACTGCTGCAAAAGTGGGTTATAGGCCCAGCGTGGCTCCCACCCCTGGCAAGGACCCTGCACAGCTGGCAGTGTGCAGGCATCCCTAGGGCCTCGAGCACAGGCCTGTTGACATGCCTCATATGTTGTGAAGCCTTGAGTGGCCCCAGCACACTCATAGACTGGAAAAGTCATGCAGCCACCCCGCTGTGGATCAAAGTGCCAGAGGACTCGGTTTGTGGAGGTGGAACCAGCACAGACCTGCTGCTCTGGTAGGCACTCAGCCAGGGCTGGAGTGCCAGAGGTCCCTTCCTCGACTGGTTCCCTTTGGACCACAGAAAGTGGGAAGTCAGCCCGTAGCAGGCCAGCCGCATTGCGTGCAGTACAGGTATACAAGCCAGCATCCTCAGGCCGGGCATTGTAGAGCACCAGCTGCCCAATACTGGTGACAACCACATTGCCATACATCTGGTCAGGGCGCATGATCAGGTTTTCCCGCTGGTGGCTCTGCTTCTCCCAGGTCACAGCAGGTGGTGGGCGGCCAGTGACATCGCAGTGGAGGCTGGCTGTGCCCCCCACATGTACTGCCTGTGGGGAAGGGCTATTGAAAAGGGCAGGCGGCATTGGGGCAGCCCCAGGTGTTGGGCGGGCAGTGGTCTCTGGTGGCCCTGGACTGCTGGGTGGCCAACTGAGGACATGCTTGCAAGGCACGATGTGCAGGTGGAGACCACGCAGACATGCCTCTGCATCCATGTAGCAGCGGTTATAGTAGGTAAGGCCATCTGAGGCACAGGTGAAGCTGGGCTCCTTCTCACAGCGGTCACGGCAGCGGCACACAGGCTGCCCATCCCAGATGTCACAGTCGGAACCCTGCTGTGGGCACTTGAAGCCCTCACAGGAGGCTGCTGTCACAGGTGCAGCTGGGCCACCATCAGGGAAGCGGGCCGCCACGCAGCTGTGCAGCCCACACACATTGGTGCAGCACTTCTCAGCAGCTGTGCAGTCCTGGGGGATGGGGCAGCTCAGCAAGAGCCTGACATCCCTCAGCCTTCCCCCCAATCTCTGGCCTCACCTCACATCTATGCCAGGATGCAAATGGAGGCGCATAAGCCCCTGCTATGCAGCCATAGCCAATGTTTCCCCTCTGGAAAACTGGGAAAGTGTTTGCTGTCCAGTATTGAGTCATGAGGCCACTGTGCCATTTTCCACAAGAACACTCTATAGGGGTCATGATAGCTCCTATCACGCAGTTTAGTATGCGAATCCTGGGCTTACAGGCAGGATAGTGGCAGGACAGCTGACTGGCAGAGGGCTAATATGCACAAGACCCTGGGTCCCATCCCCAGAAGTACATATACACATAAGGTAAGACATCTGACTGCAGCTCCCCAGCTCTTCTGTACCCACCCCAGGTATTCTATGGCCCTGGGTGTGAGGGAAAGGCATGCTCAAGCAGAGTGCTATTTGAAGAGTAGGTTACAGGCCTGTGTCTGCTCTGGCACCAAGGCAGTGGAAGGGGCAGGTTTAGGGGGCAGACTGAGCAGCCCAGAACAGGGAAGGGGCATCATTCTTTAGACATCTTAAGACAAAGATATGATATTATCTAAACCTAATACGAGGCCCGGCAAGATGGCTCAGTGGTCTAAAGTGCCTGCTTAGGAAAGCTTGGGCAGCTGCAGGGACCGCGGTTCGATCCCTAGCACCCATGCTGCGCCAGCCCTGCCCTCAGGGCAGGCTGAGCCGGGTATAAAAATAAATAAAAACAAACAAAAGTTCTGAAACAAGAAAAAAAAATAAAATAAAAAATAAAAAAATAAACCTAATACAGGGCAGGGCCTAAAGTGTGGCAAGGATCAAGAAGAAACAACTCATGGGTTTGGAGTCTCTTTAAGGTAGTGGTTCTCAACCTTTCCAATGCTGTGACCCCGCAATACAGTTCCTCATGTTGTGTGGACCCCAAACCAAAAATAATTTTGGTGGCTACTTCAAAACTGTAATTTTGCTACAGTTATGATTTGGAATGGCTTTAGGCCACCCTTGTGTTTTGGTTGTTCAACCCCTGCTGGGGTTGCGACCCACAGGTTGAGAACCGTTGCTTTAAGGAAAGGGCTGGGAGTGGGTCCCCAATGCTCACCTTGTCCCCAGTGCACTCCCGCTCACACGTGCTCTGGGCATCCACCCAAAGGCTGGGACTCAGTAGGTTGGGGCACACTCCAAGGTGGCTTCCAGGCTGTGGCAGCAGACTGACCCCCGAAGTCAGGTGGATATTGAAGAACGGAGGCAGGAACAGCAGGAGTAACTGCAGGGTGGGCATGAGGATCACAGGGCCAGGGGGTGGGGGTGTGTGGCCACCAGCCCCTCCTTGGGTCCCCTTGCAGCCCCAATTCCTGCAGGCATCCACTCTCTGGGCCTGTAATCAGCTGGGCCTCGGTTGAGATGGCGGGCCCTCTCTGATGACTCTCCCAGCTCCTTTGGCCTCTGCTGGAGCCCACAGAGGGGGCGACCGATCCTCTGGCAGATTTTGTCTCCTGGCTCCAAGGCGTGAGGGTTCTGGGATCTTTCAGAGCTCTTAGAGTTGTCCATGCGGTGCCTGCCTCTCTCCCAGCCACTGTGGATAGCTCCCAGGCTCTAGTCAGCACAGTGTAGAGCGTAGGAGAGAAGGGGAGGGGCCAGAGGCCCAGAAGCTCAGAGCCACTGGCCAAGAGGGTCACCAAGAGGCGGAGAAGGGTCAGCTCCAGCCTGAGTGGGGGAAAGGGATGCTGTAACCTGAGCCACGCCATAGGCCAGGCCACAGCCCAGCAGGGATCAAAGTCTTCTTAAAGACCCACCCCCTCGGCTCAGGGGGGAGGGTCAGGGCCGGCAGAGCTCAGCTTTTGTCCCTGACCTGAGTCTCCCATGCACAGTGGGTTCAAGTATCTACTCCAACCCTACTGACCACTGGACCAGGTTTCACTCAAGGCAGGTCTAAGTTGGTACCTGTTGCCTGTAAGCCCAAGTAAGGCTAAAAACTCCACCTTCAACCACCAGATGGTAAGGACGTTTCCCTTCTGGAGTCTTCCATTACCCTTAGAGCTCGTTTCCCTGAAAGTTAAATCTAAACCCTGCTGGGGGGTGAGACCCTTCCTGATGAAGGGACAAGGCTTGGCTGATTTTGCATTCTTATAGACACACCCCTCCACTGAAGTTGGGCTCCCAGCTTCTGGCTCAGGACTCTGTCCCTCAGGCTCCTCCTCAACTGGGTGAAAGCAAAAAAAGCAGGCCCCAGGGCTAAGGTGTAGCTGAGTGGTACAGCACTTGGCTAGCAGCTTGGAGTCCAGCGTTGGATCCTTAGCATCACAGCAAAAATGAAGCCCAGCGCTGGGTTTAGTGGTACAACCTGTAATCCATCCATAAGGAGCATCGCCATGAGTTTGAGGTTACTTTGCACTATAATGAGACTCTGTCTCAAAAGAAAAAAAAAAAAAAAAAAATGGCCAAGTGGCCCAAAGACCCAGGCTCATCCTGGGTGCAAAAGAATAGCCCATATGCATGCTGCCCACAGACATAATCACACAATCTAGAATGTGGCTCCAGGGGCCCAGTGGGATGGCTCAGTGGTCTAAAGTGCCTACTTGGAAAAGCTTGGGCAGCTTCAGGGACCGCGGTTCGATCCCTGGCACCACATGCTGCGCCAGCCCTGCCCTCAGGGCAGGCTGAGTGGGCTATAAAAATGAGTGAATAAACAAAGGTTCTGAAACAAGAAAAAGAAAAAAAAAAAAAAAAGAATGTGGCTCCATGTGGTGATCCAGGGATGGCCAAACCCAAAGGCATCTAAGTACAATATCAAAGGAGCTAGTGTCTGACAAGCCATTCAGTGACTACAAGCACTCTGGAGTCTTTCCTTGTCCTACACCCACTCACTAAGATAGGCATCCATCCTCCAGCTGGACAAGAGGCCCCTCCTCCACAGTGCAGGGAGGGAGTCAGGCCCTCAGCTGAGATCAAACACTGGCGCTTACTACAAAGGACTGCCAGAATCTGCCCTTCCAAATCCTGTGGCTCCAGAGGTCTGGGGCCCCACCAAGTGGTTCAGACAGAAGAGTGACTGTCCATGTGACCCTGCATCTGACCTCCTGACCCAGAAGCCAATATATTGAGGCTGGTCTGGCCAGAACAGGACCAAAAGACGGTCCCAGGTGGCAGTGTCTACAGCTAGGGGTGAGAAGCTCTGATGAGGGGTAAGGGGAGGCTGAGCTAGATCTTGGCAGGGGCATGAAAGAAAGCTCTCTATAACCTGGCAACCCCTAGCTGAGAAGACGGAAGTGCTGCTTGAGGTCAACTATAGTCCTGAAGAACAACACAGACGGTATTTAAAACATAAGCTGTGGCTCCTGTGGACCATGTTCAAAGAGGACAGTCCCACCCAACTTGGCTCAGCTCAGCTCAGCTCAGCTCCAGGACACGTAACACTGACTTAAGTAGGGCCTAGCAGAGTCCGCATTGTGGCAGAGGCATTCCTGCAGAGGGTTCTTATCTCAGGTCCTGGCTCTCAAGGGTCTTCGAAGCTGTGGTGGGTTGTTGGGGATGGTCTATCTTAGGCTTCTGGTGAAATAGGCTGCCTAGGCTGGTTCCCATCCCCTTAGCAAACAGTGTGATTTGTGACCAGGCCTGGCTGCCCCAGTTCACAATCAACCCTTCACACAGAGGTGTGAAACCAGCTGGCAGCTGAAAGGCCTGGTTACTTTGGGTCAGTGGACACAAAGCAGTGCTGTGGCAGAAAACCATGGCCAGACAGTCAAAGCCCAATGTATACAAAACCAAAGAGAGACATCACAGTTGAATTAAATTTACTGTACAATGAAGTAAGAACAGTTCCAAGAACCCAGGAATGGTGGAGTCCAACAGCAGCAGGGTAGTGTTGATACTGTGCACACAAGACCATGCAGGACCTCAAAACAAAGTCTGTGCAATTTCGTTCATGATTTCAAAGGGCCCTTGCTGGTAGCAGCTGGACAAGTGAGTGGGAGAAGGATGAAGTCCGAACAGCAGGAGTCCTCTGCCTAACCTGCCTGTGGTCAGCCTCAGGGCCAGGGAGCCACGTGTCAGGCAGCTCACATAGCTACAGCCCCTTCCCTGATGGCATGACTCATTTTACAGAATAAGCCATTGTGCTATATGTCCACACAGAGCAGATCCATCTCAGGACACATGAAGGTCCTTGTGAGAAGGGCCATGGCTGAGGCAGGGCTACTGCTATGGCCGTGGGCCAGAGGGCAGGAGGTAGTTGAGCACCATGTAATAGAAGGCTTTGTCATCAGACTAGGACAGAAATCAGGTAGAGGGTGATAACCCCATGGAGATGGCTACGTAGGGCACAGAAAAGCAGGAGCACTGTGGAGGATTTGTCCATGGCTTCAAGAAGGGCAAGATGACCAGACCTTGCTGTGCTTCAGCATAGGGGCTGGCCAATGGTCCTTGAGAGGGTTTAGTGTCCATTCCTGCCCACAGAGTAGATGAGGCTGCTATTCCAGGTTGTGACGCTAAGAAACAGGCCAAAGAAGTTCCAATAATATGTGAGCTTCTGGTCAGAAGGGCTATGTCAGGCAAGGAGTAGCTACAGGAACATAGCTGAGGTTGATGAGCACAAGCTGGTAAGAGCAGGAAGCTGGACACAGTTGGCCAGTGACCCGGATGCCATCAGCGCAGCATAGGCTGTAGCTCCATTTCACAAGTCTGCAAATAGTTCTGCTTTCTCAACTGGGAGGTGCAGATCTGAGTCTGTGTAGTAAACATCACCAAAGTTGTCAAGTCACAACTAGGAGGGAACTACAGAGTGGCAAAGATTGGGGTGTGTCCCATTGTTTCCTTCTCCTGAGTTTTAAGAGCTCCAATGTATAGGGATGACATCCACGGAGGGTTGGCAGGAGCTACATTCTTGGCTGTAGCACACTGACCACCCTGTTCAAAAATGAAGCTGGGGCCAAGATCACTGCAGAAGCTTCTGGAGGGTGCCTTTACCCATCTGTTCCCTACTGGCCCCTGTGTACCTTTTACCTCCCAGACAAAGTGTATGCAAATCCAAAAATCATCCAGCTTTGCCATTCCTTCTACCACTGCCTTAAATTCTTCTGTAGACATGTGGAATGTGCCCTGTAATCCTGGAGAGGCCACTTCATCACATGGTTGTATCGAGGCTTTCTAGACAGCCCTTTAAAATACAAAATGAGTGAAATGTTCTCTGTATAAATAAGAAAGGGGAGCTAGGGTCCCTCCTGGCCCAAGCCCACATAGCTGTGGCATCAGAGGTTAATTCAGATCAGCGTCTTGTAGCACCAGCAGCCCAGCTGCCCATAGGCCCTTCTGCCAGTCTAACAGAGCATGTTCTCCTACATGCTTCTCCTCTACGCAGGCCAAGTGCGGAGGAAACCTGGTGCCTCCTAGGCAGGGCTGTGTGGCCAAATCCTCATATACACAGCAGGGCCTAGTATCTGGTCAGGAATACCCCAATGAGCTTCCCAGAGTCTGTGCAGGTGATCCCCACTGGTACTGCTAGGATATCTTGCAGTTGCTCCGAGAGCAGTTCTGAGGAGGGCTCTGAGGGGGACGGATAGATTTGGACCGCTTAAGGCTATTGCCTTTGCTGCTGCTGCCTCCAGCCCCACTGGCCAGAGAGTAGGAACGGCCATGCATCATGACAGCATTCATGCCATTTGCCATTGAGAAGGACTTGAGGTGGCTCTTGATAGTGACAGGCAATGGGAGCTTGTCGATGAGATGTACAGGAGTGCAGGAGACGATGGCACGGCAGCAGAGATCCTGTAAGCTGAACACTGAGGGTGGAATGGGAGAGGGGTTAGACAATCAGGAAGGTGAGGTCAACTAGGTCTTCCAGTGAGTCACTCTGCAGCCCCTCCTGTTGCTCTTTCTAGCTTAGCTATTCCTAGTAAGATATGCAGGGACACAGTGGATATTCCTTGCGGGCAACACAGGCCAGGAAACAACTGGGCTCTTCATGGCTCCTCTTGAGAAGCAGGGATATATTACTCCCCTGTGGCTTCATACTAAGGTGACACTGTAACCACCCCTCCACCCACAGCATCAAAGGTCCTAGGTCCCATCTCCCCAAGAACCAGGCCAGAGCTGGGATTCTAAGTGAAGACCTGGCAGAGAACATGACACAGACAGAACATTGCAAAGCTGCAAGTATGGCCTCTGTGACTGCCTAGCTGTGAGACTCCAGAGTGAGGGACACGCAAGTGCACAACTCCAGGTCTCATATGAGCAGGAGGGCAAAGAGATGCCTATTGCTAAAGGGCAGGGGAGGTGACTACAGCTCATGCTCCCCCCACCCCCCTTTCCTCTCTGTATTTAGTGCAAGGTGGGTCTCCTACACACTGGATTCATACTGATCCTCCTGTTCTCAGCCTACCAAGAGCTGGGATTACAGGTGCATGCTACCATGCCCAGTCTCAGTCACTGCCTCAGTGCACCCTGGGGGCAAGGCCAGCACTGCACATCCAGGTGACTATAACTCTTAAGGATCCACCTCCACTTTCACAGTACATGCGACACCCTAAATCTCACACTGTCCTGACAGCCCCACCTCGATTAGGCCTCCAGATCTTCTCCATCCCGTGCCGCATGAGCACAATGCGAGAGAGTTCCGTGAAGGACTCGATGACGTTGAAGTTGCACAGGGGGCTGACCTCAAAGAAGGTCATGCAGTTCTTCTCTGCATAGGCACGAGCCTGCTCTGTTGGCACTTGCCGCTTGAAGGCCAGGTGCAGCCGGTTCCCAACTAGAATCCGAGGAACCCCAGGTGCATGCTGGGAGAGGGGCACAGAACTCAGCAGAGACACAAAAGCAGGACACTCCCAACCCCTCAACCATGGTCAGGACTCCCATCTGTATTCCACTGTGGGGTAGGCACAGGAGGTTTAGAGGGGCCAGACTAGAAGGCAGAGTCCAGCTGCCCTTCTTTTACCAAGCCTTATCCTACCTGTGGAGCAACTATGGCCAACAGATATGCCCAGGTCCAGCTCAGACCTATGCCTTCCCCAAACGAGGCACAGACCTCCACCTACCTCATCTATTTCTTTGATCCACCGGTCGATGCCATCAAAAGACCAGCGGTTGGTAATATCATATACCAGGAGGATGCCCTGCAAGAAGAGGCATATAGGTCATCCACAGGCACAGCTGGGCCTGGTTTGGGTTGGGAGTGTTTTCCAGCTAGAAGGGGTCTCAGTGCCAGGGCAGGTCCAGGAACAACAACACTGCAGACAGACAGATGGGAAATGGAAATGTGCCTGCCACTCACTAGGAGAATGGAGAGAGACCTAAGAAAAGTCTGGTTCACAAATACAGCTTCCTCCTGAAGATTTGGCTAGCATTTCCTTCTTTTATCGTTTCGTGTGTGTGTGTGTGTGTGTGTGTGTGTGTGTGTGTGTGTGTGTGTGTGTACACGTGTGCATGCTGGAGATTGAACCCAGGGCCTTATGATAAGATAAGCGTTCCACCACTAAGTCACATTTCCAGACCCAGACCTCTCAATGTCTTTTCTTTAAGTATAACATAACCATTACTCTGAAATCACTCAAAATCAAAGGAATAGGGGCATGGTGACATAAACTGGCATGTCAGCTACTCAGGACAATGAGATGGAAGAATGAAGAGGAAGGACTGTGGGTTTAAGGCCATTCTGGGCAACATGGTTGAATCCCATTAAAAAAATAAAATAAATGGGCCCGGCGGGATGGCTCAGTGGTCTAAAGCGCCTGCTTGGGAAAGCTTGGGCGGCTTCAGGGACCGCGGTTCGATCCCCGGCACCACATGCTGCGCCAGCTTGTCGTCGGGGCGGGCTGAGCCGGCCATAAAAATGAGTGAATAAACAAATAAAGGTTCTGAAACAAGAAAAATTAAAAAAAATTTAAAAATAAAATAAAAATCACACACACACAAAAATAAAATAAAATAAAATAAAATAAAATAAAATAAAAATTGGGGCTGGGGAGATAGCTCCGAGGCACAAGTGCCTGCTGGGCAAGTGCAAGGTCGTGAGTTCGAACCCTGGTCCCACAAAAAAAAAAAAAAATAAAAAAATAAAATAAAAATCACAGAGGCTGAGCCACAAATGCCAGGTGTAGGAGGTGGGGGTTGTGAGGGGACAAAAGCTGCAGGATGGGAGTTAAGACCATCAACAAAATCTACCCCAGGGACACCTGGGGCAGAGCTGAGCTGAAGCATTTCTGAGTTTTCCAACTCAAAGCTTGCAGAGCAGGATGTCAGTCACTCTGAAACCATTTTCATGAAGGCTCCCACCAGACAGGATGAGCAGAATTTGCTACAGGGTCTTTCCTGCCACATCCCTTAGAGACCAATTACTCAGAGCTCAGCTCTGAGCTGCTCCACCTGCCCTGAATATCTCAGTAGTGACACTGGCATGGGCTCTCTACAGGCACTGCACAAAGTACACTGCCCACCACACAAGGTTACATGGCAATCCAAAAGTGGATGTCCACTTTTTATCCTGATTCTATTCTGCTATCTATCTATCTATCTATCTATCTATCTATCTATCTATCAATCAATCATCTTTTTGAGATTGGATTTCATTGTACAGTTCAGGTTTGCCTTGAACTCATTTTGCAGCCCAGCCTACAAAATTCTCTTGCCTTGGTGTCTTAGTTACTCTTCACTCATTCCTGGGACAAATACCCGACACCCAAAAAAAAGGAAGGAAAGGTTTATTTAGCTCACAGTTACTGGAGGTTTCAGTTCGTATTTGGCTGGCCCAAGGCTGAGTGGAATAGGGCAGAGAGCATCCAGTTCATGGCAGCAGAAGAGCAACAATCATGATAGAGGCAACCGACCAACCAGGGGAGCAGAGAGCAACAGCTACAGCTTGAGTCTGTCTCTCTGTTTCTTTTTATATTCCAATCAGGCTCTCTGCCTTAGGATATCCGCCCTAGGCCACACCCATAGTCCCAGTACTCAGACTGATAATCCCATCAGTATTAAAACACACAATCCCAGGGATCATGGATCAAGTCTCAAACTCTAGATCAGTACTAAATCACATAATCCCAGTGACTCAGTCAAGTCTCAATCTATAGAAGTCCCTGCCCCATG
Organism: Myocastor coypus; assembly: GCA_004027025.1. Lineage (NCBI taxonomy): Eukaryota > Metazoa > Chordata > Mammalia > Rodentia > Myocastoridae > Myocastor > Myocastor coypus. Next base: position 23,005 of record PVJA010018708.1, read on the forward strand.
ACTGCATGAGGCTTTGTGGGGACAACTAGACATAAACCATAACACTCGGCATTCTGAGTGCTGAGATGACAGGCATGTACCACCATACCCGTGAGAGATCATCTTAGAATAGAGATATTTGCCTCTCTAAATCTGGATTCCTACTGTCTTCCCTCCCTCCCTCCTTCCTTTTCTTTCTTCCTTCCCTGCAGTGCTGGGGATACAACCTAGAAACTTGCATATGCTAGGCAAACAATGTACCACTGAGCTAAAATTGCAACCCAATGCTTTCCTCAAACACATCCTTGTATTTCTTTTTTTTTTTTTTTTTTCTTTGTGGGACAAGGGTTCGAACTCCTGACCTTGCACTTGCCCAGCAGGCACTTGTGCCTCGGAGCTATCTCCCCAGTCCCCATCCTTGTATTTCTAGAAGACTCAGGTGTAGCCCTCAGGTCCTGTCAAGACAAAGGTCAAAACTACTTGATTCCTAGCCTTGCAGTTCCTACTCTTTGGTCAGTATGGGCAGCTGCGGACAAAGCTCTCTATCTGGGAGGGAAACCCTAAGGCATCACTGAGAACTGGCGAACTTGGGACAGCTTGGCTGGTGGACAATGGTAAGACTGATCACAAGCTAATGCATACCAAGAAGTAAGTGCTCCTGCTTGGGCACAGGGATACAGGCTCTCATTTGCTGCTTTGAGGGTGAGAGGGCAGAGTCACTAAAGACTCAACAGCACACCCTCCAACATGGCCATCTGCACTATGGGGATGTACATCTGGAGGGTGGTCTTTTTTTTTTTTTTTTGTCTTTTTGAGACAGGGTCTCGCTATGCAGTTGAGGCTGATCCTGCGCTCACTTTTGTAGCCCAGGCTGGTCTCGAACTCGCACCAATCCTCCTGCCTCAGCCTCCCAAGTGCTGGGATTACAGGTGTGAGCTACCACGCCGGGCTAGGAGGGTGGTCTTTAGGAACATCCTGGGTGATTGGGGTTGGGGCTGTATCTCAGTGGGACAGCACTTGCCTAGCACAGTCCAAACACAGCAAATATAACAAAACAAAACAAAGGCCCACTCTGAGATAGTCTAGTAAATGAAGGAAGACCACACAGACACAAATAACAGCTATATCTTTCACAGAAAGATGCACAGTAAATTATGAGCTAAGAAATACAGGTCCCAAACACTATGACCAGTATAACTTTTTCTTTTTTTCTAGATGGAGTCTTGCTATGTAGTTCAGGCTGGCCTCAAACTCCTGGTGATCCTCTGGCTTAGCCTCCTGAGTGCTGGGATTACAGGTGTGTGTTATCACACCTAGCTAGTATGATTTTTTTAAAAATTAAATAGTAGCAACATACAGCCAGGCGTGGTGGCGCACGCCTGTAATCCCAGCACTCAGGAGGCTGAGGCAGGAGGGTCAGTGAGAGTTCGAGACCAGCCTGGGCTACAAAACTGAGCTCAAGGCCAGCCTGAACTGTACAACGAGACCCTGTCTCAAAAAGACAAAAAAAAAAAAAAAAAAAAAAAAAAAAAAAAAAAAAAAAAAAAAAAAAAAAAAAAAAAAAAAAAAAAAAAGCAACATACAAACAATGCTTAATGCTTTCCATTGAAGGTTTATACGACACAGGGGCTGGGGAGATAGCTCAGTGGCATAAGTGCCTGCCTGGCATGCACAAGGTCCCAAGTTGATCCCCAGTACCACAAAAAAAAAAAGTATCCTGAATGTTCATAGGATACAACATAATGGCATACTGGTGGGTAGTGAGTAGATTTTTTTTTTTTTTGCTTTTGATATCCACATTCTCTGTAATGACTACCATTCCTGTCACATTTGAAATAAATGAGCAGAGAAGGCCCACCTGCTAGGCTGGAGAGTTAGTCCCAGATCCTACCCCCCATCTTCACCCCTACCCCCACACCGGTCATTAGGAGCCCTGCCACCTTGCCTGGTCAGCACCTCTATTAGCAGCTCTTTCTAGGACTTCCCAAGTCCAGTGGTTGTGTTATGAGCAGAGAGACACAGTGGAAGGACATAAAGCCAAATGACAGGAGAGGGAACAAACTGATCATGATTTGCCAAGGAAAATTATCTGGAATGACTTGCAAAGGAGAGCTCAGACATCAAAATGATGTTTGGTTTTACCAGGACTAGCCCCACAAAAATTCCACTATCAACTGTCTCAAACAGGCCGAACAAGGAACCAACAGACTCTTCTATCATAGTCTGTTTTTTTTTTTCTTTTTGATAAGGTCTCACTGCAGTTCAGGCTGAGCTTGAACTTACTATGTAGCTCAAACTGGCCTTGAACTGGCATAGATCTTCCCTCAGCCTCCCGAGTGCTGGGATTACAGGCATGTGCCACCAGACCCAGCTTGGTATTCTGACGTTTTATTTATTTATTTATTTATTTTTAAAGAATTTATTTCATTTGTTTTTTTTCTTGTTTCAGAACCTTTGTTTGCTTATTCACTCATTTTTATGGCCGGCTCAGCCTGCCCCAATGGCAGGGCCGGCACAGCATGTGGTGCCGGGGATCGAACCACGGTCCCTGAAGCCGCCCAAGCTTTCCCAAGCAGGGGCTTTAGACCACTGAGCCATCCCGCCAGGCCCCTTATTTATTTATTTAAAACTTTATTGATTTATGTATGGCCAGCTCAGCCAGCCCTAAGGGTGGGGCTAGCACAGCATATGGTGCCAGGAATTGAACTGTGATCCCTGCAGTTGCCTAAGCTTGCCTAAGCAGGTGCTTTAGACAGTCGAGCTACCTCACTGGCCTCTCTGCCTCTTTAACAATGAAAATAAAAACATTTTTTTGATTTTTATTTTTTTAATGCTACTGGGGACTGAACCTAGGATCTTAAGCTCTTTCCCTGGCCTTTTTAAAATTTATTTTTAATTATTTTATTATTTATTTATTTTTAAGACAAGGTCCTCCTAAGTTGCTAAACTGCCCAGACTGGGTTCAAATTTATGATCTTTCCTCAGCCTTTCAAGACTCCTGTGATTACACCCAGACACTTGCTCTGATTTTAAACTTAATTAGTACTCTAGGGCATAAATAAATACAAGCTTTCTTCTCTAGCTCCCCACCCCCATCTGGGAATATCCCTGGATAACATTTCTCATGAAGAGCCAGGGAGATAGCTCAGTGGCATAAGTGCCTGTCTGCCAACCACAAGGTCCCGAGTTTGGTCCCTGGTACCAAAAGCAAAACAAAACAAAATCTCATGTATTCCCTATTTCCCTATCCCATGTGGCTCAATCCCCACAAAATACCTGGTACTAGGGTTGATGGCACTGCACACAAGGCTCCTTAACTAATCCTGTCTTTTCTTGTGGTAGTTGTTGGACTTAACCTATTGGCCAAATTCTTTGACCTAAGGAAGGGTTCCCTTTCTGTGTGTGTGTGTGTGTGTGTGTGTGTGTGTGTGTGTGTGTTGTCGGTTTTTTTGTTTGTTTTTTGTCTTTTGGAGACAGGGTCTTATTATGCACTTCAGGCTGGCCTTGAGCTCTTTTGTAGCCCAGGCTGGTCTCAACTGACACTGATCCTCCTGCCTCAGACTTCCAAGTGCTGGGATTATAGAGATATGCCACCATACCCAGCCCCTCTGTTGTGATTATTTATTTATTACTTGTGGGATCAGGGTTTGAATTCATGACCTTGCACTTCCCAGGCAGGCACCTGTACCATGGAGCTATCTCCTGAGCCTCTCTGTTGTGACTTTTTTTTTTTTTGTCTTTTTGAGACAGGATCTCACTATGCAGTTGAGGCTGGCCTTGAGCTCACTTTTGTAGCCCAGGCTGGTCTCAAACTTGCACCAATCCTCCTGCCTCAGCCTCCCGGAGTGCTGGGATTACAGGTGTGAGCCACCATGCCTGTTGTGATTTTTATCTTTTATTTATTTTTTTTATGGCCAGCTCAGCCTACCCTGAGGGCGAGGCTGGTATAGCATGTGATGCTAGGGATTGAACCACAGTCCCTGTGCATTTGCCTAAGCTTGCCTAAGCAGGTGCTTTAGACCACTGAGCTATCTCACAGGCCTTTTTTTAATTAAAAAAAAAAAGACAGGGTCTTGATACACAGAGGCTGGTCCTGTGCTCACTTTTGTAGTTCCCAGGCTGGTCTCAAACTCCAGCAATCCCCCTGTCTCGACCTCCTGAGTGCTGGAATTACAGGTGTGCAACTATTACATCTGGTTCTTTTTTTTTTTTTGTCTTTTTGAGACAGGGTCTCACTATGCAGTTGAGGCTGGTCCTGAGCTCACTTTTGTAGCCCAGGCTGGTCTCGAACTCGCACCGATCCTCCTGCCTCAGCCTCCCGAGTGCTGGGATTACAGGCGTGAGCCACCACGCCCAGCCTACATCTGGTTCTTGATTTTTAATTTTTTATTTTGTGACAGGATCTTGCTATGTAGTTTTTTAAAATTTTTTTTTCAAAAACACAATAGTAGTACATTCCCAATAACTGATACAACGCATATTGTTGTCCTCATAGTAGTTATACAGAACATAGGGTATAGACATAATAATTTTTCTAATCAATGTTGGTACAAAAAATTTCTTTCTTTCTTTTTTTTAAATTTCTTCTCATTGAACTAAGAGAAAGTAGTCGTATACATAGTCCAGTATTCCAAAATCACAATGGATTACTGGCAGAACTGGCAATGTCGCAAGCTGTTGATTAAGACTTACAGCTCAGTATACTAATCTAGCCTTACATTTTATGCCTCATGGTTAAATTTTTCTGCTGGGTGGTTAAGGTAAAGTTAAAGCAGGACCTGCATAACAAAACATGTAACTTTTATATCTCCCAAGGTCAGTCAAATCCCCTTAGGATTTACTGTGAAAACATGTACAATGCTTTGTGGAACTGTTGTCAGTGTCAGCCATCTGGATGAGTCACCACCACTGCTTGACCAGTTTGCTCTCTGTGAAAGCCCAAGAGAATATTTTCTCTCTAGGTGACTGTCCTTAAGTACGCTATATATATATCATCTATCCCTTTCCTCTGTG
>PVJA010018708.1:28096-39623 GCA_004027025.1 Myocastor coypus
TTTCTTTTTTTTTTTTTTTTTTTTTTTTGTCTTTTTGAGACAGGATCTCGCTATGCAGTTGAGGCTGGCCTTGAGCTCACTTTTGTAGCCCAGGCTGGTCTCGAACTGGCACTAATCCTCCTGCCTCAGCCTCCCGAGTGCTGGGATTACAGGCGTGAGCCACCACGCCCGGCATAAACTTACATTCTTAACCCTCCAGAAGAGAAGCTTCGTAATACTATTACTCTATAACATAGGTATGTGACTTGCTATGTAGTTTAGAGTGGCCTTGGATTTACTACATAGTTGTCTTATGGCCAGGTCAGACTAAGGAGGTTCACTTGAAAGTTGGGCGGCCTAAAGAAGAGACAGAGTGGAATTGCCTTTGTTTTCAGCTGCTTAGATCAGCTGAACACCACTTGTTGGCAGTTCTCAGGCTCTTAACCCACCTATTCTCACAGAAGTCCTCAGCCACTTAGTCTCCCACCAGCTCTGTGGCCATGTGTCAGTAATGCCTTTGGTTATCTAAGTTACTGACACTGGCCAGCATCAACCCTGGTTACATTAGTTATCAACAATGAGACTGACAAAGTCAACCTGAACTGAACTCTTGCAATACTGGACTTATTATCTATCAGAACCACACTCCAACCAAAGTGTAACCAGCTTAGGCTTCATATTCCTTAAAATCCAACCCTCTTCAGGCTGTGGGGTATGATTTTTCTTTTCTTTCCTTTTTTTTTTGGGGGGGGGCAGTCTTTTTGAGACAGGTCTCATTATGCAGGTCAGGCTGTCCTTGAGCTCACTTTGTAGCTGAGACTGGTCTCGAACTTGCAGTGATCTTCCTGCCTGAGCCTCCCAAGTGCTGGGATTACAGGTGTGCACCTCTAGGCCCAGTCTATGGAATATGATTTCTTAGTGAGTATGCAGGGCCACAGGGCTGATCTTTGTATCTACATGTCATAACTGTAATTTTATAAGAACTCAATAGAGAACATAACTGAGTCCCTTGTTCTTGCATGCTCATACATATAGTCACCTTTAGGGGCTAGCCTAGCACACACACATTTACCTGGTCCAAGGCTGGAAGCCAAATTAGCTTTTGCAAATGTCTAACCTGGCCCATTTCATGTCTAGCACAAGGGCTTTTTCCTGTTGGGCTGTCCTCACTCTGGATAGTGCCTGTGGGGAAATAACAAGAGGCTCTCTTCTCTGAGCAAACCCCTTTTTTTCTTCTGGACTTTGGTGCAGTACCTAACCTGTAAGACTATACAAGATGGCTTTGCTGACCTTTTTATCGGTTCAGCGCTTTCTGTGTCTGGCCTGATCATCTTATGTTTTTTCTCATGACTTGGCCCCACTTGAGCTGATGGCCAAGTTACCCTGTGGCCATTTATGCAGAAAGACATAGAGTCAGTCCTCTGTATACCACCTGTCAGTGCATATGGTAAGGGGAATCTCTTCCTAAGTAATCATTATCTATATGGCCCTCAGCTCAGGCCATTGACTAATCTGTCTATATCAGCACCAAACTAAAATACTATGTTACTGACTACACAACTACAGTATCTTTTGTGGGGCAGACCCATAGCTCAACCTGTCCATATACCAGGCATTTGTTGGTATCCATAGCTAGCACTCCTTTTTTATTTTTATTTTTTGCAGAACCGGGGATTTGATCTCAGGACCCAGTGCTTGCCAGGCAAGAAGTATTCCACTGAGCTATCTCTCCAGTTCCTAGAGCTAGCACTCCTTATAAGGGTTTTCCTCTGGCTTCTTGGGTGGATGGCACAATGGTACAGCATTACCCATATATTCCACCAGGATGAAGCTGGGGAGGTAACTCAGTGGTCTAAGTGCCTGCTTGGCAAGCACATGGATCTGGATTCGATCCTCAGTACTACATGCTATGCCAGCCCCAGAGCCCCAGTCACACCATGCTGGCCACTGAAACCAGGCAAGGTGGCACACACTTGTAATCTCAGCACTAGGGAGGCTGAGATAGGAAGATTACTATAGGACTGAGCTGTGTAGTAAGATCCTGTACAAAATAAACAAATAAATAAATAAATAAAAATATTCTACCAACACTAATGACATGCTGTAACTTAGCAAAATGGGAACTTCTACTCTACCCTCTGTTACACGAAATATGCCACTTGGGCAGCATTGGTACTTAAGGAACCTCTGTCTGGGGGACAGATACCTATGATGTAGGATGTAGCCCTAGTCACTGAATTAATGGTTTGCTTTTTTTTTTTTTTTTTTTTTTTTAAGAATTTTTTTTTCTTGTTTCAGAACTTTATTTATTTTTATGGCTGGCTCAGCCTGCCCTGAGAGCAGGGCTGGCGCAGCATGTGGTGCCAGGGATCATACCGCGGTCCCTGCAGCCGCCTAAGCTTTCCTAAGCAGGTGCTTTAGACCACTGAGCCATCCTGCCGGGCCCTTTTTTGTCTTTTTAAAGAGATGGGTCATGCTATGCAGTTCAGGTTGGTCTTGAGCTCACTTTGTAGCCAAGGCTGGTCTTGAACACACAACAATCTTCCTACCTCAACCTCCAGAGTGCTAGGATTATAGAAATGTGTCACCATGCCCAGCCCATGGTTTGTTCTTTTTTTTTTTTTTTTTTTTTTTTGCAGAACTGGGGATAGAACTCAGGACCTTGCACTTGGCAGGTAGGCACTTGTGCCCCTAAGCTATCTCCCAGCCCCATGGTTTGTTCTTTTATAGGAGCTTCCCTAGTGATTGACTCACAGGCCTAGAAGACTACATATATAGCTGTTAGCTGATATTTTTTCTTTGCCTTGCCTTGCCTTGCCTTTCTCCTTTCCTTTCCTGTCTCTGAGTGTAATATGCGTGTGTGTGTGTGTGTGTGTGTGTGTGTGTGTCTGTCTGTCTGTCTGTCTCTCTCTCTCTCTTGCTTGCCATGTAGGCACATACGCTGCTGAGCTATCTTCCTAGCATTAGCTGTTTTTCTGAAACGACTAGCAGATCTCCACCCCCTTTTACAATTGTGACTAAAATCCTACAGGCATGCATAGGCACTCTATGTGTTGCCACAATCCCAAACAAAATCCCTCGGTGGTTACATGAACATCTAGCTCATAGTGGTTCCTGAGTTCAGTCACCTGCAGGCCCTGTGCCACAGACAGCTCTGCCACTCCAAATGCCTGCTTGGCTTTTCTGTTTAATCTGCCTATCTCAGGCTATACCCTTTTTATTCTGGGTGTAAAAAGGTTTGAAGATCTAGGTTTTATTATTTTATTTTTATTATAGCTGGCTCAGCCTGCCCTAGGGGTGGGGTGGGCACAGCATGTGGTGCCAGGGATTGAACTGCGATCCCTGTGGTTGCCTAAGCTTGCCTAAGCAAGTGTTTCAGACCACTGAGTCATCTCACTGGCCCCAAGATCTGGGTTTAGTGGATTATAAAAACCCCCTAATACCCTAGAAACTCTAGGAAAGTTTTTAACTGCTTCAATGTGGTAGGGCAAGGATAATTCCATATTTTATCAAAACAGCATCTGGTATTGCCTCTGTCCCGTTCACACAGACAACTCTCAAAACTTGACAGAAAGGCCAAAGACCTTGGCCTTGATGACAGCACATCTATACATCCAGACCTGCAAGAGATTTAGAGGTTATGAACCCGGTGTGGTGGTGCACACCTATAATCCCAGCACTGGGGAGTCTGAGACAGGAGGAGGATCTCTGAAAGTTGGAGACCAGCCTGGGGGCTACAGAAGTGAACACAAGGCAGCCCAAACTGCAGAGATCCTGTCTAAATAAAGAAAATCAGAGGTTAACATAAAACCATCAGTACAATGAAATAACTGTGTTTCACTAAATAGTCAAGTCCTTTGCCACCAGCCCATGGCATAGCAGGGCTGTGCAAATAATACTGTTTCAAGTTTGAAGCCATCCTGTGCTACATAGTGAGACCCTGTCTAAAAGAAAGAGAGATAGATTGATAGATAGATAGAGAGAGAGAGAGAGAGAGAGAGAGACAGACAGACAGACAGACAGACAGACAGACAGACAGACAGACAAAAGGACTGGTCTTTTAATGAAGTTTTTGATCTGGACTGAAATGAGACAAATCCTGCCACATTAAACCAAATGTCCTATCACCAGGTCAGATTAAAAAAAAGATTCACTATGGGCCCGGCAGGATGGCTCAGTGGTCTAAAGCACCTGCTTGGGAAAGCTTGGGTGGCTTTAGGGACCGTGGTTCGATCCCCAGCACCACATGCTGCACCAGCTCTGCCCTTGGGTCGGGCTGAGCCAACCATAAAAATGAGTGAATAAACAAACAAAGATTCTGAAACAAGAAAAAAAAAAAAAAAAGATTCACTAGAGACGCGGGCAGCGGAAGAAGTGATACAGAGTTGCAGAAATATCTCACATGCCTTTATTCTTAGCTGTTCAGCTTAGCCACAGGCACTCAAGTAACAGTCCTCAGGCCCTGAACCCATATCCATTCTCATGGCAGTCCTAGCAAACTTAAGCCTCCCACCAGGACTTGTGGCAGTCTACATTTATACCAAAATATACAACAGTGGTGGGTGCAGTAGCTCATGCCTGTAATCTCAGTATTTGAGAGGCTGAGGCAGGACAATTACTGTGAATTTGAGGTCAGTGTGGGCTACATAGTGAGTTTAAGGCCAGCCGGAAACACACAGCAAGATCCTGTCACAAAACACAACACAACATAACACAAAACAAAAACATGAGGGTGATCATGTGCCAGGAATGACTTTGGTTGTACTATAAGTTATCTATTTATACTGGCCAACATCAACCTTGGTTCTATCAGTTATTTACACCAAGAGTGATGAGTGCCTATGTTGGAATCTTACTTGTTCTTAATGTCCACCAGAAATCCCACCCGCCCAGCCTGAACCAAAGAAATCCTACCTTAGGCTTCATTTTTGCTTACTTCAGGTTTCTCTTGAAATTTCAGCAATCTATCTGCCTCAGCCTCCTAAGTGCTAGGATTATAGATGTGAGCCACTACACCTCACTTCTATTATAATTACTGATCTATAATTTATATACTAGAAAATACACAGGTATAAAGAAAAACAAAACAAACAAAACCAGTAACAAAAACCCCTCATTTTGGTGAGCTTTTGACAAATACATGCACCTATGTAATAATCACCTCAACTGAGAAGAGATATTTTGTTAAAAATAAAATTTTAGCTAGCTCAGCAGACTGAAGTGCCTGCTAGGTAGACGTAGGAACATGGGGTTCTGTCCCTGGCCTGCTGTGTCACCCCTGCTTCTGGGGCATGGTGAGATGTGACTAAGACTGGGCATGGTGGCCCATGCCTGTAATCCCAGCACTTGGGAAGCTGAAAAACAGTAAGGATCACTATAAGTCCAATCTGTATAATAAGCCCCTGTAGACCCTGTACTAAATACATTTAAAAAATAAAACAAAAATTTTACCAGGAATGGTGGCATGTATCTGTGGTCCTATCACTCAAGAAGCTGAAGCATGAACATCACTTGAGTTTACGAGTTTAAGGTCAGTGGGGACAGCATGGCTGACAATCCACTTCAAATAATAAGTGATAGTACTTGGCGTGTGCAATGCACTCATGTGCTTCATGCTCCCAAGGTACAAAAAGTCACAGTGGAGGCTGAAATGCAGTTTAGTGATGGAATGCTTGCATAACATGCCCAAGGTTATAATTCATGCCCATGACCCTGGGTTCCATCTCCAGCAACACAGACACACACCCCAAATAGAACCCTCCTGCCCATTCTCAATACCCACGCTTTGCCTAAAAACAACTGATGTGCTGATAACTGCCAAACTGCCCTGATACCCAGGCCTACCTGCCAGGTTACAAGGGGCATACTGGTGCCTTTATCAACACTCATTTAATCATCAGAGTACATCCACTTAAACCCTTCCTATGCAAACAAATTCATGCTTATCCTGAAGGGATACAGCACCAGGTCATATCCTTCTTGGTCCTGGTACTAATCTAGCTGATCCCAAGCCTACAACTAACATGACAGTATCTCTGGCTGGTGTGGTCACATCACAGATATGAACAGACCTACTTATCCCCCTCCAAACACCAAGCCCCAGGGACCTGCACCAGGGTGATTCACCATTCCCCTCTCTGGTGGTACAGTCTATAGGGCCTCAAGGGATCCCTCTGGATCTCAGGCACAAAAATGCTACATGAACTTGGCCCATGGGGTCTAGCAAGAACAACTGTGGCTCCTTGGTAGAATGTAAAAGTATTCTGTAGGAGGCAAAAGACAGACAGTGTTATATGACAGATGAAGATAGCAAGCAGAAGGCTTTATTAATGCCCTCTGCAAGACTTAAGTACTGGAAGATCTACCAAGTCCTCTCTGGGCTTAACAAAGGAGAGGAGAATAACAACCTTTAACCTGGAAAAGGGTTTATGCTTTAAAGACTGTAGAGAGCACTGCTGCAGAATTAAAGTCTGTTTCCACCAGGCAGGAGGCACAATTCACAGGAGCAGACAGGTTTGAGAGCTTCTCTCAGGGGCACAGTCACTGAGAAATGCCCAGCATGCCACATCTGAGGCCACTTAGGGTCATGTACACTTAGGGTCTGCAATTAGCCTCTCTCAACCAAGAAACAAGAATTAAGAACTTCCAAGTGGCAAAGCAAAACAAAAATAACAGGATGTGTTAGATGTATTTAGGTCTTTTTTTTTTTTTTTGGTGGTACAAGGGATTGAACTCAGAACCTTGAACTTGCCAGGCAAGCACTTATTCCACTGAGCTATCTCCCTGGGCCCTAGTTTTTTTTTTTTTTTTTTTAAGACAAGTTCTTATTTATCCCAGGCTGGCCTTGTGTAGTCAAGGGGGCTGCCGCCTGATGGTAATCATTTTACCTCAGTCTCCCAGGTGCTGGATTACAGGCATGTGCCACCATGCTCAGTGTAGACACTTTGGAAAGAATAATGAAATCATAACAACCCAGAAAACTCAGTCTAGTAAAGGCAGAACTTCACACATACTAACAGAAGCAGCTATAGGGGTCTGTTCTTTGCTATATCTAGCATGAAGCCCCTGGCTGTGTAGCAGAACACCCCAGCCAAGCCCTGCTGTCATCAAAGGTAAGTGCCCTCTTTTTTTTTTTTTTTTTTTTTTTTTTGCGGAACCAGGGATCAAACTTAGGACCTCACACTTGCCAGGCAGCCATTTATGCCCCTGAGCTATCTCCCCAGCCCGTGTGTGTATGTGTGTGTGTTTTAATGAATTTAGTATAGGGTCTACAAGGTCTCACTACATAGATCAGACTCAAGCGATTCTCCTGTTTTCAGCCTTCCAAGTGTTGGGATTATAGGCGTGCACCACTACATCCAGTCTCAATTGCCTCAGCATGCCCTGGGTGTGGGGCCAGCACAGCAGGCTGATTCCCAGCTGCTATGCTCTGCCAAAACAGGTACTTTAGTCTACTGAGCTATCTGGCCGGCCCCTATACATTTTTTACATTTACAAAAAATGTTTTATTATTGTGTTTTGTTTCGTTTTTTTTGCTTGTGAGCATTCCATATTTTTTCACAAAAAACATATGTGAGCATTTCCTACTTTTGCACAAAAACATAGGAAGTATGACTGAAAACTACAGTCAATGTTTAAATTTTTGAAAATCTATTACAGTAAAAGATACTGTCACTTAAAAAAAAGATACTGTCATTAAGGACCCTCAAAATACTCTCATTTTAAGCACACTTATCCCATTGTTCTTCACTTTCTGAAACAGAGCTGAGGTCCTCTTTTGTGTCTTTTTTTGAGACAGGCTGGCCTCAAACTCATAGTAATCCTCTTACTTCTTCTCTTCTGAGTGAGAGGATTACGCTGTGTCCCACCACATCATCTGGCTTCTTTCCTGTTTTTAGTTGAGCTGTTCTGGCTACATTCATGTTCTGAACTAATTAAAAATGCTTACCTCTCATGGTCTTTTTTTTTTTTTTTTTTTAGGAAGGAAAGGTTTATTTAGCTCACAGTTACTGGAGGTTTCAGTCCATATCTGGCCAGCTCCAATGCAAAGTGGTTGGTCCTTCTTTTTTTTTCTGTACAGGGTCGCAGGCCCGGTGCAGCAGGCAGTGGCCAGTGTTTTTGATTTTAGGAAAGAACCAGAAGTTGCACAGTGCCAGATATGGTAAGTGAGGTAGATGAAGGTACACTATCTTTTTTTCTGAAGCCTTTCCTTTCACTGATGACATATGATAGCAGCATTCATTGTATTTTTGATCATATCTATAAACATTCATAAAAGAAAACTTCTAGACCTACTTTAAAAACTGGCAAGAAAAAAATAACTGGCAAGAAGCCAGGTATGGAGGTACACGTCTAATTCTAGCACTTGGGTGCACAGGCAAGAAAACTGCAACAAGTTCAAGGCCAGTTTAGGCCATATAGTTAGTTAGTTCAAGGCAAATATGAACTACATTGCAAAACCCTGGCTAAAAAGAAACAAAGCAAAGCTGGGTGTGCACAATAGTGCACAAACTGTACACACACTCACGTATATGTAGTGGTCTTTCACAGGCAAGACAAGCTCCCACATCCTGCTCTGTGCTGCCATAGTACCCCTTTTCTAAGGATCTGATATGGTCTCTGGTTCAGAGCCCACCTTCAATATCTCTAATCTGCAGATTCATGACTTGTGATTCAATCCTGAGCACCCGCCAGGTGTGGTGGCGCACACTTGTAATGCCAACACTTGGGAGGCTGAGGTAGGAGGATCAGTGAGTTTGAGATCAGCCTGGCTACAAAAGTGGGCTCAAGGCCAGCCTGAACTGCATAGCAAAACCCTGTCTCAGAAAGACAACAACAACAACAAATCCTGAGCATCCCTAGCAACCTTCTAATACTGAGGGGTCCTGTGAAGACACAGGGAACACACCTCTGGTGAGCAAACTACATTTCAACAGCTTGTGCAGGCCTCTGTGCTGGCTCTGCTAGGCTCAGGCACATTTTGCAGCACCACGCAGACAGCCCAGAAGCCACAGATATGAGGACAACATTTGACAGCTGGAGAGCTGGGGATCCAGGCACCTCCTGGCAAGGTAACCTAAGAAGAGAGGCTTTCTTTTTTTTATTTTTTCTTGTTTCAGAACCTCTGTTTGTTTATTCACTCATTTTTATGGCTGGCTCAGCCCACCCCGAGGGCAGGACTGGTGCAGCATGTGGTGCCGGGGATCGAACCGTGGTCCCTGAAGCCACCCAAGCTTCCCCAAGCAGGCGCTTTAGACCACTGAGCCATCCTGCTGGGCCCCAAGAGAGGCTTTCAAACTAAGAGAATAACCCATGAGATATAAAATATATGAAAAATATAAAAATACCCTAAGGAAGGAATAAGGCAACTCAGAAATTACCAGGAGGAATACCCACTTGAAAGATAAAGAATGCTGCCGATCTTACCTGTGCACCTCTGGAGTAGGACCTAAAGATGGTACAGAACCGGCCCTGGCCCGATGTGTCCCTGAAACACACAAGGAGGGTCAGGAGGAACTATAGCTATGGAACCTGCCCGGGTACAAATGTGGTCCCTGTCTGAGATGTTTGCACCTCACCTTCTCTCATTCTGCAGCTCATCCTAAACATGCTGGGGATACTAGAGGAAGGTGGCTACAGCTAGCACAGATGGGCTGTGCCAGAAAGGTGCCAAATGCACAGGTCATACCAGTCCAGCACCTTTACATCACAATAGGCAGGCAGCAGAGGGCATCGGCTTTCATCACTTAATAAAGTGAGTCTCCCCACTGGGTCTAAGAGTCTGGGACACTATCTGGACTGTCTTAGACCTGTGGGTATTCATGTTTTGACTTTTAAAGTTCCGGGCTATGGTCTTTAAGGTGAAGCTCATAAAAGGCTGTGGAGAAGAGAGGTAGCCACTGTGGAAATAAAATTTTATGGGCAAAAGGGAAGAGGCTCTATCAGAACTAAATGCCGTACACTGTTTTTCCCATCACAGAGCAAAACTCTATTTGAACAAGTTCTGTGTAAACGGCTATCTCAAGTGACAGGTAGGTTAGACACCTTCCTACTTTCTTACTTGGCTTCTCTGTCTCCATCTGATCACCAACTCACCAGAGCTCTAGCTTGACACGCCGGCCATCCAGCAGAATGGTGGTTGTCTTGTAGTCGATCCCTGGAAGGAAGCATGGGGGAGGTGACCATTAGCAACTCCTCACCTAAGTCTGCACAAAGTAGAGAAAAACTTTTCTTACAGTGATCTGCCAGGAAGTAGGCCACACAGCCTACTCTCTCCCATTTCTCCTGGAGAGAGAGAATGCTAGGGCTCTGAGCCCAGCGTTCCTAGATGAGGCCAGCTAACCTTCACTCTGACCTTTGTGTAGACTCTGAAGCTGAAATCTCATGGGAGCAAGTAATACTGAAAATGTAGCTCATGGGAAAAATTATTATTATTATCATTATTATTATTACTGAGCCTTCCCAAAAGTATCTGTAGCACTCTGTCACCATTCCCATTCAAGCCTTAAAAACTATGAAGTTCTCACTGTTTGTTTTGTTTTGTTTTTCTGGCAATACTGCTGAGTACTGAGTTACATTCCCAGTCCTTTTATGTTGACACAAGATCTCAGTTACTTAATCATTAAATTGTCCTAGCCAGGCTCAAACTTTTCATCTTCTTGCCTCAATCTCCTCCACAGTACCAGGATTACAGATGTGGGCCATTATACTCAGCTAAGATTTTGCTTTTAACTCTTGTTCCATGGGGGGTACGGAAATAGGCAGCGTTTAAACACAGGTTCATTCTCATATGAAGAGTATGTCACATGAAGTGTATTTATATTTTTTAAATAGAATATAAAAGAAAAAAAGAAAAATGACACAGAATTTCACTAAACAAAATAGTATGAATTTGTCAGTATCTGTTGTATTGCATAGTGTTGTTTTCAAATTAGTTGTAAGATTGCCAAACATATGCATGCAAAATTGGAAAAAGGGGCCAGCCAGATAGCTCAGTGGTCTAAAGCACCTGCTTAGGCAAGCTTAGACAGGCACAGGGGACCACTGTTAAATTTCCTGGCACCATATGCCATACCAGCCCCACTCTAAGGGAGAGCTGAGCTGGCAAAAAAAAAAAAAAAAAAAAAGTTATAAGAAATTAAGTAGAAAGAAAAAGGAAAAAAAGATGAAAAAAATTAAGTATTAATTGCTCCTTTCCATAGACCAGCAGAAATCCATAGTACAATTATCGAAGCCATCCTGCTTTCCCCTACTCCCTATCCTCATCTCACTCATTCCTTCCTTTTAAACAGGTTCATTCCTTTTTCACATTATTTATTCTACCCTTCAGATTTTATTTACCTTTTCAGTCTTTAACACTAAGGAAACAATACGATGATTGCACATGTAGGAAGAATCTACCCTACAAGAAGTCCACACATCCTCCCTCAGCCATCAGTGGCTTCTTATAAGCCTGCACATTGAAATCCATTTCTTGTACATCAAAGGACAGTATCAATAGAGTGAAAAAGGTAACCCACAAAATGGAAGAATATTTTTTAATATATAT
>PVJA010018709.1:0-39507 GCA_004027025.1 Myocastor coypus
TTTTTTCTTGTTTCAGAATCTTTGTTTATTCAATCATTTTTATGGCCGGCTCAGCCCGCCCCGAGGGCAGGGCCGGCGCAGCATGTGGTGCCGGGGATCGAACCGCGGTCCCTGAAGCCACCCAAGCTTTTCCAAGCAGGCGCTTTAGACCACTGAGCCATCCCGCCAGGCCCCCTTTTTTGTTTTTTTTTGATTTTTTTTTTTTGTATTAATCTTTATTCTGTCCCATGGTACATATAAACAATTGGGGTTGTGCCACAAAATGTTTTAAAATGGGAGATTTTTGTATTGTTTTTTATTTAGGCATATATATATATATATATATATATATATATATATATATTTTTTTTTTTTTTTTTTTTTTTTTTTTTTTTTTTTTTTTTTTTTTTTTTTTTTTTTTTTTTTTTTTTTTTAAGAGCAGACCCGGGTCCCCAGTAAAACCTAGCAAATAGCAGAGCTCTAGTATACCTGCTCACAGTCTCCTCCGCCATCAATGCCCTGCCCCAACGTGGTACATTTGTTACAACTGAGAAACTGGTACTGCTTTTCATTTTTAACCCAGAAACTTGTGTGTTGATCTGCGGTAGCAGGGTTAACGGTTTGCAGTGTGCATTGGCCTTATGTTATCTTTTCAAGATGCAGGAGCTCCTCGGAATCAGATGGCCTGGTAAGAATAGTGTCACCTGTGCGTCCTTTCTGACTACCCCTTTTCTTGTCTCTTCCACTTCATGAAGCTTGTTAAGGGCCTTACAATGCAGACACACAGCCGGAAGCAGACAGTGAGGCAAGAGACAAAGCCAGCTTCAGAGATGCCAGGGTTGGGGCAGGAGCAATGTGGGCAGAATCTGCTTGCAGATAACCAAATGTGCCAGGGTCTGTTCAGTCCCAGGGCACAGAGGAGTGGTGAGTGGATGAGTACCCAGTGACAGATACCAGAATGAACAGGGCCGGGTGCTGAGCAGCTCAGCCCCCTCCACGCATGGCCCCAGTGCTCAGGCCTCTGTAGGCAGCACAAGCCTTGAGAACCCAGTGGGAAGCCTGGGCTCAGCATTAACTTTCAAGTTCAGCTCTGTCCAGAGTGCAGTGCCTGGAGCTGGTCCTGAATGCTTAGCATATTTCACACTGATTTCTTCTTACTTATTTTGTATACAAGATTGAATCCAGGACCTGCAGACGGAACTGCATTCCTAGCTCTTTTTAGCTTAAAGTAGTGTCTCACTAAGTCAGTAAATAGCCCAGGTGGAGGCTTGGCATCCTCCTGCCTCAGGCTCCCAGACCCTGATGTGTACCATTTTTACTTTTAGAAGTGACCTTATATGTTCTTCTCCCCTAACAAACTTTTTTTTTTTTTTTTTTTGTCTTTTTGAGACAGAGTCTTGCTATGCAGTTCAGGCTGGCCTTGAGCTCACTTTTGTAGCCCAGGCTGGTCTTGAACTCATACCGATCCTCCTGCCTCAGCCTCCCAAATGCTGGGATTGCAGGTGTGCACCACCACACCCGGCTTTACAAGCAGACTTTTAAAAATTAATAGAAGTGGAATTTGAACCTGGGATCTAAAACTGCTTTGAGACCAAAGTCCAAGAGAGCATTCCCAGCTGAGGGAGGGAAGCACCCTAAAGCAAGAGATGGAGGGAAAATTGCAGTTGTTTTTAGACATTTCCTTCTTCATGATGGTCAAGTATTATGTTGTCACGAAGCGCATGGTGATCTGCTAGGGCAGTCTGAACAGGCACACCGGAGTGGTGTCTTGTGGGTACGGTGCGGGGTGAGGAGAGGTAGCAGGGTAGCAGGAAGCAGTCCTGGGGACATCTCCCCATTGTCTTCCACTTAGGCAGACTGGACATCTGTTTTACAAGATGGTGGTGTGGAAATCACACACACACACACACACACACACACACACACACACACACACCACTCTTGGCTTAAGTTACAGTGTCTAATTGGCTAGCTTATTTAACCATAGATGGGAAGGTTTGACTGTAAAGCCGCTTTCAATGTGGGCAACTGAACTTTCTTGGGGCTATAAGAACTGAGGCTTTGTTAGTCCTTCCATTCTGGAAAACCATTTCCAAGGGGGATCCGGGTGAGCATGTGATCACAGTGTCATCCGCAGCCCTGTTTGTGGCCCCCTCGGTGTTCTCCAATCGTATTGCCTCAACTTCCCAATGCTTATATATATGTCAGCATCTGAAGCCATGCCTTTGAATCTTTCCTCCTTCTCTCCCGGTTTATTTTTTTCCTCCCTGACACTTAGCACCACCTCACATACTATACATTTTATTATGTTTTGTTTACTGTTCACTTTCGTAGCAGAAAGTACAGTGTACTCCAAGTTGCTAACTATGCAGTGAGTTGACTTTGTGGGAGGGCTAAGGGCTGAGAGACTATCATCACGAGGAAGGGCTCTGCTATCATCAACTCAGAATTCTTAAGAAATTTTTCTTTTAAAGAACTTTTTATTCTTTATTTTTTTCTTATTTCAGAACTTTTGTTTGTTTATTTATTTTTATGGCCGGCTCAGCCTGCCCTGAGTGCAGGGCTGGTGCAGCATGTGGTGCCAGAGATTGAACAGTGGTCCCTGCAGCTGCCTAAGCTTTCCTAAGCAGGTGCTTTAGACCACTGAGCCATCCTGCTGGGCCCAAGAAATTTTTCTTTGAATACCGGCTTTGGAAAAAAAAAAAAAAAAAATACCCGCTTTGGAGCTAAAGTTGGTGGGTTTACAGAGCACGCACACGAAATGGATACACATAATTGGGTGTTCCACACTAGCCTTACCCCTCATTTGCTCACGATGCCCTGGAACACAGGCTTCCTTCCAGTGGGTCCTGTGTGTGGAGCACCATGGCACACATGGTAGAGCAGAGGAGAGTGTGTTCTGTCTACACCTGTGTTAGTTGCCTCCAAAACTCCACCCTAAACACATGAGACTGGGGTGATGCTTTCTGTCCAAGCCATAATAACACCTGAGGAAGCAGGACTTCTGACGGTCTAAAAGGCCATGCATTGGTGTGTCCAAGTTAGATCTGGCTTTGGACACAGAAGGAAGGAGGAACTGGAACCCTAACATGTCCTGTCTTGCTCTCGTCCTTCCTTGTGTCAGCCAGTGACTTAAGACTGAAAATGAAGACAGAAGGGAAGCTGAACGTAGGGCGCTGGTGTCTGGCTTGAATCAAGATGTGAAATAAAACAAGTTGAGTTGAGTGGGTGCAGCATTTCCACTGTTCTGTGGAGAACAGAAGTCATGTACAGATAGCAAGTCTGAAATGCTAAGTGTGTGCAGCTCTATTACACTTGAAATCAGACCTGGTGGCACAGGCCTGTCACCCCAGCAATACATGTCACCTGGGAGACTGAGGCAGGAGGAGAACAATTTGGAACCCAACCCGGCCAACTTAGTGAGACCTTAAAAATGAGCTGGGGATGCAGCCCCTTGTGAAGGCCCTGAATTTAATTTCTGGTTAATAAAATAAGAAAACTAAAAATCAGCCAAGCAAGCAAACTCCTATATTTGCATTTGAAGCTGACATTGTACAATATAAAAATGAAGAGTAAAACTGTAGCCAATGATTTTTAAGTTTTACTTTCTCTTTATTGAGAACAGATTATTTAATAGTAAAGAAAAATGGGGAGGGGGGAGGGGGCAGAGAGAGAGAGACAGAGAGACAGAGAGAGAAACAGGCTTTGTGTTTTAGTACATTTTTAATGGCTTTTTACCCTAGGTAAGCGTGCTGCCCTGGGGCTACCATCCCCAGAATTCAATTTCTCTTCTCCCCTGCTTAATAAAGATTCCAGCCCTGGACTCTGTGAAACATGTAGCTGGCCCTGCTTCTCATGGCTGCGGTTGAGTAATTCAGTCCGGCCTGTCAAATTCTCGGGCCTTGTTTCTAAAATAACATCTTAAGTATATGAACTTACTAACAGATTGTGCTCCAACTTATTTTATAAGTCACAGCTTGGAACTTGGCATTTATTTTCCTGTAGGAACACTGTTTTGAACAGTGGTCAGGTTTCCGAGCTAGCCCAAGGAGAAATCGTCCTGAGCCTGTACTGTAGCCCATTGTCTAATATAATTGAATCATTGATATCCTAAGTACCTGAAGACTAGTTGTGCTGTTGGCCAAACTGTGCACTGTGGGTTGTACTCTACAGTTGGGAGGGGCTGTGGGAACCCTGCTGGGCTCAGGTTGATGAACTCTGGAATGTGCCCTGTGGAGCAGGAGTGTTTAATGGATGTGAAGCTTTGCTCCCTGCCCTGCCTCAGTTCTTCCTCCTGCCCCCAGTGACTGGTGATATTTCAGAGATGGCTGCTCCACCCAAGTGGTGACAGGTGGCTGGGTCCCTGTGTACCCGGATGAGAATATAGCAGGACTAAGAAATCAGTCTTCCTGTTTGAGCCTCTGAGTTTTGGGATCGTTACTAGAGCAAAACTTTATCATCTTTGATCAATAAAGCCATCAATTAGAATTCTACAATTGCAAGCAATAGCAGTGAATGCTGGTTAATTAATGTAAAGAGGAGTTTTTTGGATTCTTGCCAGCTTGACCATCTGGGACTCAGGCATCAGAGCCCTTCGGGGCCCTCCGGCCAGTCCTTCCTGGGCTGACACCAGCGTAAGTCAGTTTGAGCCACTTTCTGCTCTTGCATTAATCCATCCCGAGTCAGGTTCCCCCAAGGGAGGGTTGGGCTGGCCAGGGGTGTGGACCTTGAGGGATAGTCCCAGGAGGACATTTGCTTCAACAGCAACACAACTGTACATCCGCTCCCCGCAGCAGCACGAGGAAGCAGAGCGGAAGCAGCACAGAGCCAGCCAACCCGCTGGAACACTGCTTCATAGCCCAGGACCTGTGGCTGAGGGACGCGGATACATACTTCGGGGCTGAGGGTCGTAGGTAATGACTGTGAGTGCGAGGGGCGCTCTGGTTGGCGGATGGCTCCTCGCCCAGCTGTAGGCAGCTCTGGTTTCACAGCTTGGTAGTACCTAGGCTTTATACCTGAGATTCTGACTGAATAGTCCGGCGAGCCAGGATGTTAGAATTTATTAAAAGTTCCTGTCCACCCCCACAAGCTGATATGCAGGTGGGGCTTCTTTAGGCCCCTGTCTTGGCTGCATTAGGAGAGGGAGGGCTTTCTTCCCAGTGGGTTTTACTGCCTAAGAGAAGTTAAAACTGCTCATTCTTTTTCTAGAAACTCCAGATGTATTTTATGCAATGGCTTAGTCCAACTTTATTTGCCCAGCCTCTGTTGGACCTTGCTACTGAACCACTTAACCCTCCACAGTGGGGGAGGAGAACAGCTGGAAAGACTTGAGGTTAGAAATCATTCCTCCTCTTGTAGTTTCTCCCCCTGCCGTGGCTGCCCTGTGACCTCTGCTTAGAGCCAGAAAGGGGCAGATCGGAGTACAGCAGAGGTAGCTCCCCATACCCCGCCGCCGGGCCCAGCCTCCTCCTAGGCCTTGCGAGGGTGAGACCATCTTTCAGCAGCTTGTGCCGGCCTCCCTTTGCGAAGCAGTTGCAGCATTAGCTGGAGGTGTGAGACACCCTGTGAGGAGTGACTTGTTTTCCTTTTGAGCTTGTAAGTGCCACAAGATCTGTCCCTGTTGAACTGTTCCTCTCTTTCATCCTGACTTAGTGTGTCACGTGACAGTGCCATGATGGGTTCCCCTTCCAACCTCTAGAGTCTGCCAAGTCATGAAATGGTCACGTTAGCTTTGGCCAGTCTTTGCGGACACAAGCTGGGGGATTCTTTGCAAGCCGTAGGTGGAGTCGTTTACAGACACATTCACTTGGCAGAGGGCCTCTGCTGTGGGGAGGAGGAAGTGTAACCCCAGCCTCAGGCTGCCGCCACCTGCCACCAGCCAGCTGGAGGGGATGGGAAGCCAACCATCACTCTTCCAGCAGAAGCCAGGGCACAGTCACCCTGCTGGGGCTTTATGTTGCTGTCACAAACCAGGACCCCCTCGGCACTGCAGTACCTCAGGAGACAACTGTGGAAAACTCAGTTTTATAGATTTTATAGGTAAAATCTATACTACCAGGATTCTCCAGAGGCACAGAACTCACTCTCACGCTCTCCTAGCACCCCCACTTCCCTTTGTTTATTTGGCCTTTCAGGGATATTCTTAAATATATTCATAAACCCCAGCCAACTCTGTGTTTCACTCTGCCTGTTTTTCTTTTATGAGATGAGGGGGATGGCGCTGGCCCTAAAATTCTGGGCTTCTATACATTTTCATAGAAATGATGAAAGTATCATTGATATCATCTGACTTTTCTGAGGGAAAATTTTCACAGGAAAAACTTGAAGCCCCTATGACAATTAATACAAGTTGGGAGTGGTGGTGGATGCCTGTAACCCTAGCACTCAGGAGGCTGAGGCAGGCAGATTGCTGTGAATTTGAGGCTGGTCTGGTCTACAAAGTGAGTTCAAAGTCAGTCAGAGCTTCATAGTAAAATCCTGTCTCAAAATAGACTCTGTCCTCTGATTCCCTAAGCCAGTCTAACCCATCCCCTCCTGCATGTGTGCTGTATTGGTGCTGTGCCTCTGGAGAATCCTGGTAGTACGCTGTGTTAATATGCCTGGGAACTGGAAGGTTAGGCTGCGTAGCAGTTAGGACTTGGCCCTGAAGTTAGGCTGACCTGGCCTGATGACTCTGTTCAGCTGGGTATGAGCCATGTGAACTTGCATGAGTCTTTGGGCCTTGTTAAAGCTTTATCTATAAAATCTATAAAATGAGGACTTCATAGTTTGCTAGAAATGCTTAACCTTTTTGTATTCATGGCTTCCTGAGATGTAAACTGTACCTGGCCTCTTTTCTCTCCCAACTTTCACATAAACACACGCAGGCATCTCCATCTTAAAAATTTAAGAAAGACGACAGCAAGTGAGCCCCTGCCTGACCTTTGACCTCTCTGGCTCTCGTCCATCTCTCCTTGTCCCTTATGTATGAACATGGGCAGCAGGGCAGATATTCCTGTTAAAGAAATCATACTTCTCCATATTCTATTGTTTCTAAAATTGGACTATAGCCGGGCGTGGTGGCGCACGCCTGTAATCCCAGCACTTGGGAGGCTGAGGCAGGAGAATTGGTGCGAGTTCAAGACCAGCGGGGGCTACAAAAGTGAGCTCAAGGCCAGCCTGAACTGCACAGTGAGACCCTGTCTCAAAAAAGACCAAAAAAAAAAAATAAAATAAAATAAAAAATAAAAAATAAAAAATAAAATTGGACTATAAAGGCTGGCAATATAGTTCAGTGGACTAAGCACCTCTGATATGGCACGTGCAGGGACCAGGGTTCGATTCTCTGTCCCACATGCTGTGCTGGCCCTAACACCCCTTTCCCCTCTGCATGCAGAATGGTGACCAAGTCTTGGTGGTGGTGCACACTTGTAATCCCAGTGCTGGTGAGTCTGAGTCCGATCTGTGTAGTGAGAGCCTATACCAAATACACAAATGAAAAAAAAAACATTAGACTATAGCGTGTGTCTCAATACAATTTTATATATAGATAGCGAAATTGGAATTTCATGAAATTTCTTTTTCTTTTTTTTTTTTTGTCTTTTTGAGACAGGGTCTTGCTATGCAGTTGAGGCTGGCCTTGAGCTCACTTTTGTAGCCCAAGCTGGTCTCAAACTTGCACTGATTCTCCTGCCTCAGCCTCCCAAGTGCTGGGATTACAGGCGTGAGCCACCACACCCGGCTCTAGAATTTCATGAAATTTCCATCTGTGTTTTTGGAGGGGTTACCAGGAGTTGAACTCAAGACCTCATGCTTGCCAGGCTAGTGCTCTGCTACTGAGCTAAATTCCTGGTCCTTCCCAGTTCTTATGAAGTGTTATTCTTTCAAATTTTATTCAACTGTCTTAAAAAGTATGTGGTGAAGCATGCCTGTTAACCCAGCACTTGGGAGGCAGAGACAGGAGGATTGCTGCTAGTTCAAGGTCAGCCTGAACAGCATAGTGAAACCCTGTCTCAATAAAAAAAAGACAAAAGAATAAATGTGGGCCACCCAGAAGCACACTTAGCTCTAGTTAATTTGTTAGTTCCTAGCTGGGCCTTTTACACCTGATGACAGGAACTTGCCAGGAGCTATGTAGGTGACGGGTGACAGCCCCTGTACTGGAGGACTTGGCTGGGTGGTCCAGGTCCAGGTCACCTCTCTGAGTCCCTTGTTTACATGACACCTTGCATGACTACTTTTAGCTTCATGTTTGACTCTTAATTACTTCTTAACATTTTCAAGGAGGTCACCCAATGGTGTGGGCTCAAAATGAAACTTCCGAAATTGTCTTGTTTGTGTCACACAATGGATTTCAACACAATAGAAACAGCTGGATCTCAGAAATAGATCTTGAGTTTTCAAAACATGGGTAGTTTGCTAAAAGCTTCCAGTTGGCTTTTGGAAGTCATTTTACTGCCATACTGTGGCATTGAGGGAGAGCAGGGATCTCTGTGAGTTCAAAAGAAAGAAGAAAATTTCCAGAGGAAATGCAAATGTAGGTTTCTTCTACAGGTCTTGAACTGTTGGGTCAATTTTGAGAGTTGTAGCGGTCAAGCGCACAAGTCCTGGCTGCAAAAACAGTGTCACTGTGGCTGCTTTGCATAGCGGCCTACGGCCACATTTTCTTCCCAAGGATCTTCAGATGCTGAACACAAAGGAGGCTTGGATGTAGAGATCTGTTTCTATACTAAAGACCAAAGTGACCTGCTCTGTGTGCAGACCTGGGTTACAGTGACAGTTGAGCACAGAAGCTTTCTAGGGTCATGACCTACTCTGTATGCCTCTATAATGGCAGCTACATGTCATTGTATATTTGTCCAGACCCCCAGGGTGTGTAACACTGGGAGGGAACTCCATCCTAAATATAGCCCTTTGAGTGACAAGACTGTGTCGGCGTAAAGGCCATCGGCGGCGACAAATGTATGACTGTGGTGGGGACTGTGTGGGGATGTAAGGGAAGTCTTTCTGTCTTCCTCTCATCTTTGGTGTGAATATAAAACTATTTTAGAGATGTAAAGTCTTTTTCAAAAATGTGCAATTTAAACAGGGTCAGGACTAGTGTCAGGGGATTAAGGCAGCGACTATAAGGGCACTCATGTTCAGGGGTGTGCCTATGTGGGGCTACACTGCTGAGGAGCCTATGGTGAGCCTTCCACCGCTTGGTGTCTTGGATTCAAGGGTGTGTAGCGATTGTGCTTCTCCAGCGAGGTGGGATCCTAGCTTCTTACCCATCTTCCTGGCCCCGGTAGCTTTGGTGTGTCCTCCCAGCTGGGTGCCAGCTTCTCTGGGAAGCTGCCAGACAGAGAACCTGCCTGCGATTCTCACTGTGCCTTTTGTAAATCTTTCTGTGGGTCCTATGTTAGTGTCATTGCTTTTTTAAAGTCTGTCTTTCCCTTAGACTGTGAGTTCTTTGGGAAGACAAAAATCTTCTCTTCCCTCGGGCCCCCCACCCCCTTTTTTTTTGAGACAGATTTCTCTGTGTATCCTAGGCTGGCCTCAGCCTCTCCACAAACCTGCTCCACCCTCCTGAGGGCCTGGATTCCAGGTATGAGCCACTCTTGTCCCTCTAGTCACACCCAGTCTACAATGGGGATTTTTTCTAAAGAAAGGAAACTTCCTAGACATGCTGAGATCCTCAGAGTGTTGTGATAGCAAAGGTATGGCTTACGTCTGACTCTAGCTTCCCAGATACAGCATTTAGAATGAAGAGGCTTTGCCATCTTGCCCCAGGGAAGAGCCATAGGGTTTCTGCTCATTGTGGTCCAAGATTAGTTTGAACTAGCTTTTCATGGGTTGAGAAGTTCTGAGTTCGAAGCATAGTCAAAAGTAATTTTATGTTCTGTAAACATGGATATGCTTAGTTTTTTGTCAGCAGGGTTGGGGGCACAGACCACAAGGGGAAAGTGCTGAGGCCTAAAGAGATTCACAGGGTGATAAAGAATGGCAGGTTCGTGTCTCATTTCCCTTTCTCAGTGATAACGGCTACTATGTCTTTATCAATCTCTTTTAGTGGCATATACTTAAAGTAATTACAAAATAACATACAGTTATTATAAAAACAATAAAGGAAAGCTGACTATGTTCGTGTATACCTGTAATCCTAGCACTCCAGGAGGCTGAGGCAGGAGGATTGGGAGTTCCAATCCACCCTGGGCCACTCAGTGACTTAGTGAAATCCTAAAATAAAAATTGATAATAAGAATGCACTGTAACACTATTACACTTATTCTAAGAATGCAGACACAAAAACATGAGGAAGTATATCCATACAATCAACCTTATATGTAATCTACTTTGTATGATACTACTAAGCTACACCTCTAGCTCAAAGAACTTGTGTGTGGTGATGTAGTGTTTTCAATGTGCATTTCTCCAAGTTTGCATTTCTTTATAACCATTTATTAAATAATGCATCCCTTCACCTTTGATTCAAAGAGATATATTTCTGAGCTCTTTACTCTGCTTTATTAATGCGTCTGCCTATGACTTGCTTATACTGTCATTTTACTTTAATAAATGTTAAAATGAAGACATACTAGTCACTAGCAATTATTGTTCCATCCCTTAAATCTCTTGTGTATTCTTTCAGTTCATGTAGTTTCACTAAACAGGCCCATAGAGCCGTGCCTGGAATTCCTGAAGCCATATATTGATTTGGGAAAACTTGTTTTTCCTTCGCAGGGAGCTGGTGGGTCTCCAGGCTTTATCATGTTCCTCACTAAGCCAACCAGGTGGAAAGGCCTGGAGCTGGAGCTCAACATCAACAGGAAGGTGAGTACCAGAGCGAGACAGGCACTCGCTAGTCCTGGCTTAGATAAGAAGGTGGCCAGAAGTCTCAGGAAACACAAGGGCAGTCCCAGGGGGAATCTACAACCCAGTGGCAGTGTGGGGTTCAGGTTTATTTTGAAGCTTTACTCCTGAATATATGAGCCCCAAAAGGAACTGATGAGTGTCCTGACACTGATCTTTGTCTTGGTGAAGGGCAGGGGAGAGCCGGCTGGCACTGGCATTGCTGTGCCCAGCTTTCCTGTCTATGACAAGGACTGGCTGCTTGGGTAGGAGTCCTGTGAGCCTCTCCTGCTTTCCTCAGAGCCGTGTGGGGAAGCATGTAGACCTCAGAGCAAAGGGGTTTAGCTTTGGTTTCTGACAACTGTGTGATCTGGGTAGACTTCTTTCTGT
The DNA here is from genome assembly GCA_004027025.1 of Myocastor coypus. Taxonomy (NCBI): domain Eukaryota; kingdom Metazoa; phylum Chordata; class Mammalia; order Rodentia; family Myocastoridae; genus Myocastor; species Myocastor coypus. Next base: position 11,179 of record PVJA010018709.1, read on the forward strand.
TTCTGATGCCAGTGATGGTGCTCACCTGATAGGACTGCTGTCTTATTAAGTGAATTAATAACAATGTTCCACGATAGGCCTGGCACAACGTAAGAGTGTTTAGAATTGTGGCCAGCAGTAACTGTAATAACACTATGAATTTGTTGTGTTACTGATGATTATGAGAAATACTGGTGTTATGGTTTATGTCTAGTTGTCCCCCCAAAGCCTCATGGAGTCATTGGGCGGGGACTTCTAGAGTTTGAGACTTGATCCATGATCCCTGGGATTATGGGTTTTAGTACTGATGGGATTATGGGTCGAAGTACTTCTGGGATCATGGGTGTAGCCTAGGGCGGGAGCTAAGGCGGAGAGCCTGAATATAATATAAAGAGAGACAGAGAGACAGACTGGAGCTCTAGCTGTTGCTGTTGCTCTGCTGCCGTGTTGGTTGGCTACCTATGCCACCATTTTGTTGCTGTTCTGCCGCCATGAACTGGATGCTCTCAGCCCTGCTCCACTGAGCCTTGGGCCAGCCAAATATGGACTGAAACCTCTATGAACTGTGAGCTAAATAAACCTTTCCTTCCTTCATTTTGAGTGTTGGGTATTTGTCCCAGAAATGAGCAAAAAGTAACTAATACAACTGGATATAAAATGAGTTATCCCTCTGAGCTGAATTTAATCACCATGTACTGCAACCATATACTAATATTTATCATAAAACATATTTGAGTATGTAATCCTGGGTCTAGTCACTTATATTTGGTTCGGAATAAACTATTTTCTTATTTCCTTTAAAAAAATGTTAGGCATGGGGCCCGCAAGATGGTTCAGCAGTCTAAAGCACTGCCAAGGAAAGCTTAGGCAACTGCAGGGGCTGCAGTTGGATCCCTGGCACCACATGCTGTGCCAGCTGCATCCCCAGGGTAGGCTCAGCTGGCCACAAAAAAAAGTAAGGCATGGTAGTGCACACTTATATATCGCTTCTCGGCCTTTTGGCTAAGATCAAGTGTGGTAGTGCACACTTATAATGCCAGTACTCAAAAGGCTGAGGCAGGAGGATTACCATGAGTTAGAGGTCAGCCTGGGCTACATAGTGCGTTCAAGAGCAGTTTAGACTATAAGATGAGACTCTGTTTCAAAACCACAGCACTAAATGGACAAAAACAAAAACAGAAATCTTTCACTCTAAAATTAGGAACAAGGGGCCTACAGCTTAGCTCAGTTGTTTAAGCACTTGTTCCTGCAAACTCATCAGGCACAGGGGACCGTGGTTCGACTCCCAGATCCACATGCTTTCCTGACCTGCCCTTAAGGCAGCCTGAGACAGCCAAAAAAAAAAAAAAAAAAAATCCTTCTCCTCTTTCAAGGGTTAGCCAAATAGCTCAGTCCATTAAAGTGCCTGCAAACAAACACAGGGGACTGCCATGCCAGCCCTAGCCCCCAGGGGACCCTGAGGTGGCAATCTAGACTGGGCATGGTGGTACATGCCTGTAATCCCAGCTCTGGGGAGGCTGTAAACAGGCAGATCACTAAGAGTCTGATCTAGTAGTGAAGTCTTGAACACCCCATAAACCCTTCCCTAAAAAAATAATAAATAAATAAATAAAAATAAAATTAGGAATAAGACAAGGATGTTCACTCTTACCACTCTCATTCAATATAGTTCTAAAAACATTAGCCAGAACAATTAGATAAGAGAAAGAAAGAAAATGCGTAACAATAGGAAAGGAAGAGGTTAAGTTATCTTTATTTGCAGATGATGTGATATTGTATATAGGATATCCCAAAACTTCCAACAAAAGACTCCTAGATTTAATAACCAAATTCAGCTGCATAGCTTGATACAAAATCAACACTTGAAAATCAGTAGCCTTCATGTACCTAAATAATGAACTCACTGGAGAGAAATTAGGGAAACCACACCTTTCTATAGCATCCAAGAAATGAAACACTTTGGAATCAATCTAACAAAGGAAGCAGAAGATCTCTACGCTGAAAACTACAGTACTCTGGAGAAGAAAATCAAAGAGGGTATTTGAAAATGGAAAAAAAAATCCCTTGCTCTTAAGTAAAAAGAACCAATAGAATGAAAATGGCCATACTTCCAAAATTGTTATACAGATTTAATGCAATCCTGTTCAAAATACTATTGACATACCTCACCAGAAGAGATCTAGAATATCAAAAAGCAATTCTAGGAAACAAAGACAGGCAGAGGATATCACCAGTTTTGACTTGAAATTGTATTACAGAGCAACTGTGATAAAAACAAACAAACAGATAAAAAACAGCATAGTTACCACCAATAAAAAGATGATCTGACAAAAAACAAGCAAACCAAAAAAAAACAAAAAACAAAAAACAGCATAGTACTGAACAAAAAAACCCAAGGATCAATGAAATAAATTACAAAATGCAGAAGTAAATCCAAACATGGACCTGGAGTCAGCACTGGCCTGGGGTCCATGTTGGTGTCCCTGTGCACCCCCCCCCCCCTTGCTCTCTGCAAATTCATCACAGAAATGTACCAACCTCTTGGGGCTGTGGAGATGTAATGGAAAGATGCTCTGAAGAGCTCAGTGTGGCACCTGGTGTGGTGAGCAAAGCAGGAAAGGGCTGCTGTGAGCTGGGTTGACATGGTTTCCCCCGAGGGAGTAGAGAGCCCCGTGAGGCCGCGTGGGCAGACCTCCGGGGGTGAGGGGCAGGCTGCCGCTCAGGCACCTCGCACCCTGGTCTCGTTGATAAAGAGACCCAGCACCTCTACTATAAGAGAGATAGTCTCTTCTGTAACTGGTGCTGGAGACATTGGCTTTCCACATGCAGAAGACTAAAACTAGACCAGATTCTCACCGTGCCCTAAACTAAAATCAAAATGGATCAAAGATCTAAATATAAAAACAGAAATACTCGGCTACTAGAAGATACCATAGGTGAACTCCTGAAGACATAGATATAAGCAAAGACTTCAGGAATAAAACCCCAGCTACACAGATAATACTACAAAAAAAACAAAATCAACAATTGGGATATCATCTTACTAAAAAGCTTTCGTATAGCAAAAGAAACCAAAGGCAGTGAAGAGGTGGTCCACAGTGTGGGAAAAAAAATTTAAAAAACTTGTTCCTTGGGGTCTGGCAGGATGGCTCAGTGGTCTAAAGCGCCTGCTTGGGAAAGCTTGGGCGGCTTCAGGGACTGCAGTTCGATCCCCAGTACCACATGCTGTGCCAGCCCTGCCCTCAGGGCAGGCTGAGCCAGCCATAAAAATAAACAAACAAACAAACAAAAGTTCTGAAACAAGAAAAAAATAAAATTAAATTTAAAAAAATTTAAAAAAAAAACTTGTTCCTCAGGAAAAGGACTGATATCTAGAACATATAAAGAATTGAAACACACACACACACACACACACACACACACACGCACACATACATGTACACACAAATATCAAGAAAGAAACCGTGCTATCACAATGCCTGGCACCTATGACCTATCACTTTTTTTTTTTTTTAAAGTTAGATTTCTTGTTTCTTTTTTTTTTTTTAATTTTTTATTTTATTTATTTATTTTTATTCTTGTTTCAGAACCTTTGTTTGTTTATTCACTCATTTTTGTGGCTGGCTCAGCCCATCCCAAGGGCAGGGCTGGCGCAGCATGTGGTGCCGGGGATCGAACCGCGGTCCCTGAAGCTGCCCAAGCTTTTTCCCAAGCAGGTGCTTTAGACCACTGAGCCATCCCGCCGGGCCCTGACCTATCACTTTTATTGCAGTGTATTATTACTGTTATTATCATGGAGGCTGTTACTGTGGGCATAGCACCCAGGTGTTCCACATATTGCCCTTGGCCCCTAGGTATAAGGCATTAATCATGAGCTGCTGAAGCAGGTGCCAAGGTTGTCGCTCACCTGCTGGCCTGGTGCTGCTCACCGGAGCTCTGGGCCTGGTCCACCTGCCTGCCTGCCTGTGCTCCGGCTGTCAGGGCTGAGGCTTCCTCTGGAATTGGCCTTTGTTGGTCTCAGTGGTGTGTAGTCCTGCTAGTGCAGGGCTGAACCCAGCTTTCCCCTGTCTCTGGATCCCTTGTCCACTAAGGAGCAGGGACTGGAGGCAGCTCTACATTCCAGTTCCACTGTTTTTCCAAATGGTGTCCTAACTGGAAAATCAGGCCACACTGCAAGCTGTCTTCCTCCGCATTCATATGGAGGTTAATGTAACCAAACACTTGCTGTCCCCCGTGGCTGGATGAGGAATGAATGCATGAAAGAATGTGGAGGTGACATCTGATGGATGTTAGGTCCCAGACTAGCTTGCCAAACGATATAGGATATGCAGCTAAATGTGAATTTCAGATCAACATGAAGAATTTTTAATACTTATATTTTGTGGTCCTGGGGATTGAACTCAGGGCCTTGTACATGCTGGGCAAGTGCTCTGCTACTGAGCTACATTCTCCAGCCCTTTGAAAGTATTAAAACTTCAAAACAGGGTCTCTAAGTTGTCCAGGTTGGCCTTGAACTTCTGATCCTCCTACCTGAATTTGCTAAGTAGCAGGAATTTATAAATATAGTTACATTGCAAATATCCTCAAGACATTCTTATACCAAACAAATTTTTTGCTGTTTTTCTGAGAATCATATTTAACTGGAAATCCTGGAGTTGCGTTTGCTCAATCTGGTACTCCCGTTCCCAGCAAACGTTCCCTTCCCTCCTTACTGTAAGTGTGAGTGTGTAACCCGATCACTTCCCAGGTTACTGTGAAGATCTCACTGAGTCCCATGAATTCGTTCAACCCTCACAAGCTTGCTGGGCAGGCACAGAAAGTGCACAGAAGCAGAGGAACCGAGGCTGGACGATGTGTCTGGCTTGGGCTTCGCTTAGGAAAAGGCCTGAGAGGGATCAGGGCTGTTCCAGGGTGTGCTGCTGGTGTTAGGGTGGTCACTCAGTTTTCAGGCCTCCTTTCAGCCTGGAAATGACAGGGGACAGCATTTGATCTTCTTCAGTAGCTTACTGTGTGTCTGTCACCGCTTTAAGGCTCCAGGAAGGCCTGGTGATTTAGGAAGACCCATGTGAGAGGAAAGAGGCCCTAGGGCATGGGCCTGGAGTCAGTGCTGGCATAGGGTCCGTGTTGGTGTCCCTGTGCGCCCCCCTTGATCTCTGCAAATTCAGCACAGTAATGGACCAACCTCCTGGGGCTGTGGAGATGTAATGGAAAGACGCTCTGAAGATCTCAGTGCGGCCCCTGGCATGGTGAGCGAAGCAGGAAAGGGCAGCTGTGAGCTGGGTTGACATGGTTTCAAGACTGTGCCTTGTGCAGACCTCTGGGGGTGGGTGGTACCTCTCACCCTGGCCTCCAGGAAGTACCTGTGTGAGCATGTATGTGCACGTGTTTGCATGCATGCATGCATGCGTGTGTGCAAAGTATGGAGGGGTGGGATTGCCTCACCAGCTCTCCCAGAGTCACCCAAGCTTTACAAGTTGAAAACCTGTCCCTGCAGAATACCCACTAGCAGGCACACCCAAAAGACAGAGCCAGGGAATTTTGTTACACCTGGGAAGGGCAGATGATTAAGTTAATGATGGACCTGTCCTTAGTCCCAGGTGACTCTGCATCTGTGTGATGTAGAAATTAAACGGTAACTGCTCCTCCCTGTTTCCACACCCTGGACAGGGAGACAGCCAGAGAAAGGACCCAAAAACGCTGACATGTGGAAGTGGGAAGAAAGTAAATGAGTTTTTGGGGTGCAATAAGGTCTCAAGTGCTCTGTAGACACCACTGCATTTAATTTTTCTAAGATGCCAACACCACAGATAATTTTTATCAGCTCATAGACATCGATGCTCCGAGGTTAAGCTGCTCCCCCAGCGTCACACAAGTTACAGGTGGGGGATCGAGGGTCCCATCCAAGAGCAACTCCGCAGCTGGCTTCTGCAGATATCAGCAGCCTGCCAACGGCCACTCTGCCTTCTGTGCCCACAGCAGATGCTGGGCTGCCATCGTGGCACTCTTTCCCTCCATCTGAAGGCTGCCACCTCTGTATTCATCCAGGCACAGCTGGCCATAACTTATCTGCAAGGTGGGTGCTAACCTCTGAAAGTTTGTGCCCCCCCATCCATATGTTAAAATCCCAAGGTGGTGAGGGCAGTGGGAGGTGGTCAGCGCGTGGGGGCGGAGTCCTGCAGCTGGAGACTGGCGCTCTTACAAGAGGCCTCAGGGACGCCTCCCTCCCTCTGGTCTGTGAGGACACAGCAAGAAGGGCCAGCTCTGAAACAGCAGCAGCGCCCATCTGAGACAGAGCTTTCTCGCACTGGACTTTGGCCCTCCAGCTTCCACAAATAAGGGTAATAATTCTCATAAACCACTCCACCTAGGGCATTTAGCAGGCTGAACATGCAGAGCAAGCCTGCACGCTAAGCCCCAGGCCCTCCTGGCACCACTTCAGCTGCCTCCCTGTTGGCCCCAAGATCTCTTCGTGTCAGCTCAGGTGTGTCTCATGGCTCAGCTGCCCCTGCAGAATGCCGATGCTAGGTTCAGAGAGGCAGGGCCAGGTGCATGTCACACAGGTGGGAGTCTGTGACATAAGACTTGAAGACCCTGACACAGAGAGTGACTCTAACATCTGAGTCCACCATTGTCTTCTGCCGTGCTAAAACATAAAACATGAGCAGCTCTGGGTTGAGAACCAACCAGCCGCGCCATAAGCAGTCTTGTTCTGTGTGGACTATGCCCTCCTCCTCCCTCCGACTTTGCTTGCTGGGTTGGTGTGCTGTCCCCTTACTTTGCTACATTTCTGTAGTTAAGTTGCTTTTACTGGAGTTAGGGGGAAAAAAAGAAAAAAAAACACTCTTAATATTTGTTTCAACTCCACCTGCAAATAAAAACAACAAGCAAAAAGAAGTTGGCATGAAAATAAATGAAGTCTGTCCTAAGCTTTTATGACTTGGGGTGAGACCCCTGGCTGGTTTAAGGACAGATTAATCTGCTAGCAAGCAGTCTGTGAGATCCTGGCTCCTGAAGGCATAGCCTGGCAGCTGAGGGCCTGACTTGTGCAAATTCTTTCTAGCTTGGTAGTCAAAGTTAGAAGATAATCAGGTTACTGGTTAACCTTGATTTGTTCCTGTGTGATTTTCCAAAAGAAAAGAAGCACTGTTCCTCAGTCTTTGCACCTCGATCACATCAGTGGGTGACTCCTGCCACTTCCTGCAACCACCACCACTTCCCCTAGGTGAGCTGTGCTCCTAATAAAAGCCAAAGATGCTGGGCTTCGTGGGCCCCGCCTCTCACTGGGCTTTGATCATCCTGGGGTGCCGCGTCACTAAAATGTATCTTGGGTCTTGTGTTATCCCGTCATTGCACCTCTGAGCAGGAGGTGGGTGGTCCTAAGCTGGGGCTGGGACTTCCATGGGGTCGGCAATGAGTGTATGGTATTGTGAACTTGTTTGCTGACTGTTTTTTCCTTAGGAGACTAGGCAAGACCTTCCAGTTGTCTGGTTGGTGCCCTGTGCTTAGAACAATAGGTGATCTCCTTGCCACACTCCTCCCCACAATACACACACACACACACACACACACACACACACACACACACACAGACACACGCACAGAGGAGTGCTAGAACATGCATGCAGAACTTGCTAAGAGGTATCCAAACTGGCCCTGCAACTCCAGCTCCTAGCTCATTACCCCACCTTCAGCCTCTATCTAACTAAAGGTCTGAGATTGCTCAGGCAGTTGAGGATCACTCTAATGAGAAAGAACGTGCAGCTGCCTGGGGGGTCTGCGTGTCATGCTGTTTCTGGGGAGTGGGGTCCACTTCCCCAGCTGTTGGGCCAGCACTGGAATGTGTCCTTGGAGCGCAAGGCAACGTGAGGCCTTGTGATGTGGCTTGAGGGCCTTGAAAGCCCCCAGCCCGAGATTTCTGCCTGTGCAGGAAAAGAGACCCCAGCGCAGGAGCCTCGGGGGGGGGGGGGGTGTCCATTTGAGGGGAAGCTGAGAAACTATAGGAAGATAGCTTATGGCATCACCCCTATTGCCTCGGTGAGGACTGGGGTACAGTGGGGAGCCCTAGCACGGTGGCTTCCCAAGAACCCACAAAAGGCCCCTCTGGGGGACAGGCTGCCTTAGATACCTGTGGAATAAGAGCTTCACAAAGACATCTACACCCTAATTTGTGAAAAAAAAAAAAAATGCTGTTTTCTCTGGTAAAGAGGGCGTGGCAGAGGGATCTTTTTTTGTACTGGAGATTGAACTCAGGAGCTTGTACCTGCCAGGCAGGTGCGTAAGCCACTGAGCTATCTCCCCTGCCCATGATTTAGGGTCCTGAGATAAGAAAATTATTCTGGATTACCTGGGTGGGCATAGTGTGGTCTTTAGGGCTGTTATCAGAGAGAAGCTGTGAGGCTGGAAACTGAAGCCAGAGAGGAGGGAAGTTCTGTGCTGCTGCTGGCTTCGAAGACAGAGGAGGAGGTCGTGAGCCCAGGATCGAGGCGGCTTTTAAAGGCTGCATACACCCAAAAGAAGGCTTTTCCTCTCGAGCCTGGGTAAGGAGAGCAGCTCTGCTGGCCTGTTTTAGACTGTTGACTTCCAAAGCTATAATAAAATAGCTATTTGAAGCCTCTGACTTTGAGGCAATTTGTCCCAGTCACCATAGGAAATAAATATTCCTTCCGCGATCTAGAGGCCTGCAGATGTCAGAGATTTGGAGGATAAAATCCAGGGTGCTAAAGTACTGCAAAGGACATACTTCGATGAATAGACTATTATTTCCCTTACATTGAAATTTCACTGGGGAGCCTGGGTTCAGTGGTAGAGCTCTGGTAGCAGTGAAAGAAAGACAAAGGGAAGGAAGGCAGAAAGGACAAAGGAGCTTGTCTGGGCATCCCTTGTTTTCTTATTGGCTAAATCTGAGGACTCTCAGTTGGACAGGGGTGGAAAGACCCACCAGCTTATTAGCTGGATGTTTGTACCCCTTGCTTGCTATCTCAAATCCTAGTGACAGCCACCAAACAGGCCACAGGAAATAGGTTTGCTTGAACAGCTCTGTCCATCTGGGCTTATGTGACGCAGGCTGAGGTGAGTGGCTTCCATCTGACTCACCCTCAGCCTGACCTGTTTGTGGAATGCTTTTACTACAAAAAAACTAGAGATAAGTGCATCGAATTATACATTTATAATCCTGACAGTGACAGGACTCTCAAACCCTCTCATTTGACCTGTTCTCTGCCCCCCTGGTGGTGGGTGTGCCCTTGAAGGGAAGCGTCTGATGGCCTACCTCACTGGCTCCAGCAATAATTACCAAGAGGATGGGGGCAGGGGCTGAGGGTGTTGTGACAGAAAGCTGGGAAAAGTACTCAGAGGGCCAGGCAGCTGACTGGCTAGGGATCTGGAAGTCCCGTTCCGTCCTGTTGCCTGGGGGCACACCAGGAACCTGTTATGGATGGCTATCAGCATGTGGGGTGTTGGCTTGGTGCTGTGCAGAGAGCCAGGGTTTCTCCTACAGGCCTGGATTTGCTTTTTTTTTTTTTCCTGCCATGTCACTTGCTGTGAGGTGGTGGCTTGTCACCTTGTCTTCCAGAACCCATTTTTTTCCTACTTAATGAACAGAGCCATCTGCCTCTCAGACTTCATAAAAGAATAAGCAGAGAGAATGCAAAGTGTTCCACCCAGCTTATTGAGAGTGTCTGGGGGGGGGTGCGGTTTAAAGGACTGTCTGGAAATCTGTCTTCTTCATGACTAGGGGGAAGAGAGAAAGCCAGGCTGGCTCTTGGCGATGGCTGCTGCTGACCTGCCCTGGGCCTGCCGACTGCCCCAGCCATGTGACTCGCTCCTGCTGACTCCCTGTTGCATGGGCACCTAAGGGTCTTGTGTTGGTCCGGCGTGACTAGAACTGATGCCTTCTGCTGCCCCCTGAGGCAGCCCTGCTCTTCCTCTGAGTTGAGGACAAACAGCCCCTCACTGGCTCTGCCGTGGTCTCCTGCTGGCTGCCTTGGCTGTGGTCACTGAATGTGAAGCCTCCAGGGGGCACTGGAAGGGACCTGCCTGGCTGCCGCACCCGGGTCCACTGGGAGGCGAGCTGCCTGCGAGGGTGGGTGTGAGCTTTTTCTGGGGTGTGGTGCCCTCCTTCAGCTCCCTTTGTTTCATCTGCCAGGGGAATCTTGGGTCCCCAGTTATCTCCCCGGAGATCTGACTCCTGGACATCAGGACCAGGCCAGGTGCAGCCAGCTTCTTCTCACCTTCTCCAGGTGACAGAGGCCCTGGATTTAGGGAGTTTCCCGGGCTGGTAGGGCCAGTTTAGGCAGAGCCAGGATCTGTAATGGGATAAGCACTGGGTCAGGGACCACACAGGGCCTCAGGGCACCACAGCAGGAGGGAGGAGAGAGGCCCCTCTGCGCTGGGCTGTGCCCCAACATGGGTTTGGGTGCGGCTGGCACAGGGCCTGCAGGTGAGCTGCTTCAGGAAGCTGGGTCGGGGTTGTCAGCCGCATGGAGCAGCAGGGTAGGGCAAAGTGCATTTACTGGTAAGCTCCTGAGCGCATCGGCTTTGGGGATATTATAAGTCAGGTGCGTTGCCACCTCACACCAAAATGACAGAGCGATTGTCATCTCTGTCCTTTGCTGTGATCATTGCTTGAATCACCCACAGCATTAGGTGAATAAATAGGCATGTCTGGGGTCCAGACTACCTGGATTGAAATTCTGAATTTCCCTTCACTCACTGGGTGACTTTCAACAAGTGACTTCACCTAGTTATGTCTCAGATTTTTCTTCTGGAAAATGAGACTAATAGTAATATCAACATTATAGGGTTGTAGTCAGGGGAAAAAATATCTGAATTTTTTCTTTTTTTTGAGACAGAGTCAGTCTCACTCTATAGCTTGGGCTGGCCTTATGCTCCCTGCCTCTGTCTCCTGAGTGCCTTTAATACAGGTGAAGTGCTTAAAACAAGACGGGCACAGAAGACTCTCCTTAAATGTTAGCTACTCTGGCTTCACCTCACCAAGGCAAGAATGTAACAGTTTCCTTTCTTTATGGTGGCTTTGTTGGGAAATAGTCTGTGAGCAGATCACCTAGTTTGACAGCTGCAGCTGCCTGGACAGCTATGTTGGGATAAATGCTGAGGCTGCGGCTACATTGAGCACGGCATGTTAGCAAGGTCTGCCATGGGTGGGGAGGTAGGGCAGAGTAGGCGTGGGAGCCAGGGGCTGCTCTGCGGAGTCTGGAGCCTGGAGGTTCTCTCTCTGTCTCTGTCTGTCTCTATCTCTGCCTGTCTCTATCTCTCTCTCTGTCTCTGTCTCTGTCATCTCTGTCTCTGTCTGTCTCTATCTCTGCCTGTCTCTATCTCTCTCTCTGTCTCTGTCTCTGTCATCTCTGTCTCTGTCTCTCTGGATCTGTCTGTGTGTCTCTGTCTCTCTCTGGTATTAGGTATCAAACTCAGGACCTTATGTTTGCCAGGCAGGCATTTATGCTGCTGAGCTATCTCCCTAGTCCAGGGTTTTTATTTTGAGAAAGCAAAGCCCACCTGGCCTGGCGTTGAGGCTGGTGCCCAGCCTGGTGGGACATCTACGGAGCCTCGGTGCGCACAGTGGAGTGGGCTTAGAGAAACTCCAGGGCTCTTCAGTGCCCAGGGAGCTTGCCCTGAGCCCATGTCCTGGGCCCCATTAGTGCTGGCACAAGAACTTCCTTCAGCCTTATCAACCCTTGACGCTTCCCGTATGGCCCAGGGCCTTGTGCTGGGACATCTCTTCTCAGTCCCTCCTGCCTGAACACAGGGACTCAGAACACATGGCACCTCCATGGCCATCCTGCTGTGCAGAAGGCCAGCCTACCAATTTTAATGAGTTGAGCTCTGTCTTGAGTCAAAAAGATTTGGATCTGAATTCCTTGCAACACCAGATTCTAGCATCATAACTTAGGTATGTTGCTTAAACTCTCTGAGTCTTATGGCCTTGTCTACAAAGTGACGAGCATAACCTCTACCTGAAATTTAGAATCTCCTTCTATAGAATGGTAATACCTGCAACGTTCCTTCCTCTGGTGTGGAGAGAAGCAGGAGAGAAGTAAAGACACCCTTTATTGCTCAGTGCAGCGGGGCTGCCGAAGAGCAGCAAGGTCCTGTGGAAGAGGGAGCCGGAAGTGGGGTTTTTGTCAGGTTGGACCAGAGGCAGCATTTGCTGGCACAGTGATTCAGGAGAGCTTAGTGAGCAAAAAGCAAAAGAGGAAGTTCGCAGTCACCAGGTGGAAGAAGGTGGAAGTCAGTCTGGGGGCAGCTCGCCGTTGGCCTTGGATCCCCGCCCATGCTGACTGGCTACCATGATGAGCCGGTGGCCTTTGCGTGGGTGCAGACCCATCAATACCAAAATATACTCCTGGGCTATCAATACCTATGTAAACCCACCCCTCTTTGTAGGTGTTGAGAATATCTTGAAATATTGGCTATGCTTGTTGTTACTTCAAAGTTATAGTAGATATTAAATCGCCTTTAATTTGTTATTTAGTGAAATAATAAAGAAGCCCATAGTTTCAGCCTAATAGCTGGCTTTCTTTGGATACTGTGTATTTTGTGTTTTACAGAAGTGAAGTTTGTCCTCAGCGAAGGTCTACAGGCTTCCATCGATCGCCAAAGGAGTCCATGGCATAAAAAGGGTTCTGAACGTACAGGGGAGGGGGCAGCCATCAGATAATTGTCACTTTGGATGCCAACTGTAAGTTTGGGGGCCCAAGACCTCCCTCAGGTGGCAAGGTCCTAGAAGGACTTGCAGGGTGTACTGAATGCTGGCATACTTGGGGTGATGGCAGTATGCTGGAGTGAAGCTTCCAGTGTGGCCTCTCTGGATCATTATGGGCAGTACCAGCTTTTCTTGACAATCTAAGAGGTGCCATCCTGCCGTGTTTGCTTGAGTCTTGCTATGGAGGCTTTGTTAGGCTTGGGCAGGTAAATACAGAGGACCACCTGCCCCTCCCATTCTCACCTTCAGCCCTTGCAGTGGTGCAGCTGGTACTTAGGTGTGTGGCACCTAAGATCACACCATTAGGCTGTGGGCCTTGCACTGAGTTATTCTCAGTCCTTCCTGCCTGAACGCAGGGACTCAGAACACATGGCACCTCATAGTCATCCTGGTTTGCAGAAGGCCAGCCTACCAATTTTTATGAGTTGGGCTCTGCCTTGAGTCAAAAAAAATTTGGATTTGAATTCCTTGCAACACCAAATTCTAGCATCATAACTTAGGTATGTTGCTTAAACTGAGTCTCATGATCTTGTCTATAAATTGGGGAGCATAACCTCTGCCTGAAGTTTAGAGTCTCCTTCTATATAACGTGTAAGGTTTAACATTTGCGCTCATGCAAAGGCCACCGACTCATCATGATGGCCAGTCAGCATGGGTGGGGATCCAAGATGATCAACGGCGAACTGTTCCTAGACTGACTTCTACCTTCTTCCTCCTGGTGACTACAAACCTGCTTTTCATTAAGGTAAAGGCACCCAAAGCCATGGTCTGAGTCAGGCTAAGCTTTTGCTGTACACGCTGTGCACTTCAACACTGCCATGGAGCTGCAGGCCTGGGTGTTTGGAGTGGAGCAGTGGGGTGGGCAGTCAACACACAGCAAGGACAACATAGATTTCATTGCTTTCAGAATAAGAAGAATGAGGGGCCAGGGAGATAGTTCCATGGCACAAGTGCTTGCCTGGCAAGTGCAAGGTCGTGAGTTCAAATCCCGGTCCTGCGAAGAAAAAAAAAAAAAAAAAAAAAAAAAAAAAAAAAAAAAAAAAAAAAAAAAAAACATGTGGGCCAGAGTAAGAAGAATGATGCTAATGAGCAAAACCATCCCTTCACTTAGTGACTATGGCTTTTGGGAGTGTTGTTCCCTCTGTCGTCTCATTTAATCCTCAAAACAGGTGGAAAGAAAGGATATTATCAAGCCTCTGAGACACAGGAGACCCTGGAGCTGGGGGGTCTTCATGGCCGGAGATAATCAAGGAATAGAACAAGGACAGTCCCGGACTCATCTCTTATCCTTCCCTGCCTGCTCCTCTTCTGGATACTTTAGACAGTCTGCTCTGCGGCCAAGATCAGCAGGCCTTCTGCAGACGCAGGTATGTGGTAATGCCAGGGTGGGCTGCTCTGGAATGCACCCCAGCAGGCTGTCCCATGAGGTCACCACCGCTGCTGTGACCAGAGCAAGCTCTTGGCTCCAACATGTCTCAGCTCCTCTGAAGCAAGCTGTCACCCGACGTCATGAGCTCACCCTGAGGTTTGAGGTGCATTACACATGCTCAACATCTACGTTCGTGCAAGAGGCCAGTCCTGGAGGACACAACCCTGAGGAGTGTTCCCAGGGGACAGTGGGGTCCAGACAGCTTTGTACCGTCCCCATGCTCACAACTGTACTTGCATGTAACCTCCATGGGAATTGTCATGGTTTCATGGAGGTCCCTGGGCCTCTCGGAAGGAAGCCATCCTCTTCCACGCTTCATCTGAGTGTCTTCTTTCTGGTGGTCACCTGCCTGGCTGGGGGCTGCCTGCTCTGTTCCTGCCTGGGTCTTGGCACCTGCCCCAGAGCCTGGCAAATGTTCGGTGAAGGAATAAATAGAAATTCATCCATGAGGTCATTCACCGAATTAGGTTCCAGAGCAATATTTTTTCTTTGGTGGCTCTGGAGGTCAAAAGTCCAAAATCCGTATCTTGAGGCTGCAGGCAAGGAGACAGACAACAGGTTAGGCTCCCCCTGGGGGTGCCAATGGATAATTCCCGTCTTCCACCTCCAGATGCTATGGTATCTCTAGGCGTGGGGCTAGTGTCAGCCTCTGAAGCCACACCGTCTCCTCTTCAGTGTGTGAAATCTCCCCCTGCTTTGTTCTCATAAGGACACATGCGAAGGCCTATAGAGAGGGATGAGGGAGGGAAAGAGAATGGGAAAAGCATTAAGATGCGCTGCGTTCCTGTACCAGCACCCCACAAGGACTGTCCCCATTATCCACTGCAAAGCTGGCCTGGTAGCACATACATGTGATCCCAGCATTCCCAGGGGCTGAGGCAGGAGGATGGCCTGGGCTAAATAGTGAGTTTAAGTCCAGCCTAAGCTGCGTAGTGAGACACTGTCTCAAAAAAAAAAAAAAAGAAAAAAAGGAAAAATTAACAAAAATCCACAACCTGAGCCTGGTGGCACACACCTGTGATCTCAGCACTCAGGAGTCTGAGGCAGGAGGATCTTCTTGAGTTTGAGGTCAGTCTGGGCTACATAGTGAGTTCAAGTCTAGTTTGAACTACACAGCAAGACCCTACGTCAAAAAAACAGCAATAAAAATCATCCCCTAGTAACCCACTGCAATTATGGAACAGTGGACTATACATACAAGTACTTCTTCCTAGTTCAAAGAGAAGAAAACTTTTTCTTCTCCTTTTTTCTCCCTCCCCCCCTTTGGAACCAATATTGATTAGAAAATTTGTCATAACATTTTTTTTTTTTTTGTCATAACATTTGTGAGGACAACACTATGCAGTGTCTCAGCTATTGGGAATGTACTACTAACATGTTTTGAAACTCTCATATTGTTATCTCTTATTAAAAGTAATAAAAATTAAAATTCAAAAAATAAAAGAAAATAAATTCTAGATAGAAAAAATAAATCATCCCCCACAGCAGAAATTGTAGATGGTGATAAGAGAGGCAACATAAACAGCACAGGGACAATCAAAACTCGTCTTCTCCCTGTGATGACATCGAGAAATTCTGCTCCCACACACCCCACAGATGCCACAGGAGCTCACACCTTTGTCCTTTTTTTTTTTTTTTCCGGGACTGGGGTTCGAACTCATGACCTTGCACTTGCCAGGCAGGCACTTGTGCCACAGAGCTATCTCCCCAGCCCCTCACCTTTGTCCTTTGGGTCAGATCGGGTCCCCATAGCTTTTCCCTCTGTGCTCAAGCATAAGAGTAAAAGCCGTGTTCCATGATCGCAGCTGCTGAGCCTCCTTTCTACAGGAGATAGTGTCGTAGAACTGCGCCTCTGGGCCTGGGCCCAGCTAGCCACCTGTGCCCTCCAAGGCGAGGGCAACGCACGGGGCCCCACATGGCCTCTCCTGTGTTTGGTGGGGAAAGATATGCGTCCCCACCCACTTCCTGTTCAGGGAAAGATGTGGGTGACAGAGGCTTGTGGGTCACAGGGAAGCCATCCCCTCCCTCTGGGAGCCGGCGCTATAGTGGAAGTGTGAGAACCGGGACCCCTAGAGTCCACATTCAGCCCACAGTGGGTCTCATTGCTCAGCCCAGGCGGCTTCTGCTTACTGTAAAGTGAGAGCAGGAGAAAGAGGCTTCCTGAGGCCATCCTTATCAGGGCCCAGGCCTGGGGAGCCCCCTTGGGGACTTCGCTGTCCCTGAAAGCTCCTCAGTCCCCTTCCCCTTGGTGATCCATCCCCCTGTTGTTCCTCAGCCCTGTGTGTGAGCGGCTGGGAGTGGTGAGTCTCTGGGAGGGGTGGAAGGAAGGAGACTCAGAAAACCCTGCCTTGACTCCTGGGGAGATAAGGGAGCCTCAGCTCTTTTGGAAAGGTCAGATGTAGGATAAAGGGTGGGAAAGGAAGAAGCAGCCCTGGGCTGTGGTGGGTGAAAGCCCGGGCAGAGGCCAGAGCTCGAGGAGAGATGGCGGAGTCTGCAGTTCACATGTTACCTGCACTCAGCTCTAACCGCACTGTGCCCTCAGCCTCAGTGGTTCTGAACCATTTTTTCTTTTCCCCTTTTCCTTCCTGTTCCGGGGAATTGATTTAAAGGCCCTCAGGAGGCAAGGGCCTACCATTTCGTCTCCTTTCCAGCCCTCTTTCAAATTCTGTTTTGCTAAGCTGCCCAGGCTGGTCTTGAGCTCGTGATTTCCCTGCTTCTGCCTGCTACGTCGCTGGGATGATAGGCTTGCCTGGCTGATTTTTGCATTTATTATTTTTAGGGACCTATGCAATGCAAGATTTTTAGGGACCTTCCAGAGAAAGCCCCCAGGTGAAAAGGGAGCGCACCTGACATCTGCAGTCAGACTTTATTTTCCCTGCATCAGAAACAGCCCGAGCTCCGAGGTGCCGCCCTGACCCCTGTAGGGGAGGTGAGCTGGAAGCGAGGCAGCCCTGAGGGACTTTTTCCTGGTAGTGAAACCTCAGGTGACCCGGCAGGAGAGCCCCGCGCTGGGCGTTGTGTTCAGGGCTGGCTTCCCGTCAGGACATTTCCAAGTGCCCCTTCCTACCTCCAGTACAGGGGCAGGCTCATCCTCCACCGCTCCTCCCTGAGGCCCTCCCCCGCTTACAACCGCTTCTGTTCGACAGGCTTTTGGCCGATTTCTTGTCCTCTCCCTGCCACAGAAGCACAATGGCGTCTATCTTGCTCCTCGTTGTACCCCAGGGTGCCTGGCTTAGTAAGCCCTCAGTGAGGTTTATGGAGTGAGTGAAGAAAGCTATGCCACAGAAGAGGAACTGGGCAACTTCATCAAGAAGAAATCTGGGAGGGCTTTCCAGAGAAGCTAATGACTAACTGGGTTTTATAAGAAGAAAGAAAGTTAGCGGGCAGTTCTGGGCAGTGGAAATTGCATAGGACAAGGCTCAGACAGGTGAGAGAGCGAGTTGGGGAGGGGACGGGTGAAGGCACCAGGAAGGTGGGACCTGCTCCTGTTAGGCCCAGTGGGAGCTTTCAGAAGCCAGGGCATGTACAGGAGTCGGGGCACACCACAGCCTGTGGCTTGCGAAGACAGTTCTGGAGGCTGCGTACTGAGGAGCGAGGCTCTGGGCTGCAGTCAGTCAGGAATCCAGGTGGGAGGCTCCCTGACATACCTGCACAAATGAGAATGACAAGGTTGGATCCATTCAGTGCCAGAGGATGGGGAGCAGGTGGGGGCCAGAGTGGGGAGAAGAGTCGGGGAAGATGATCCCAGTGGCTAAGTCTCAAGAAGAGTACAGCTTGCAGGCCACTGGGAAGGGAAGGGCCAGGTTGCGACCACTGCAGACACCCTGAGTCGTGGGGGTTAAAGCTCCAGAGAAATCAGAGCAGAACATGTGGACTTGGCCTCCTGGACGCGTGCAAGAATTAAAAACCCCGGTGAATGAGACTGCCAAGGAGAGGGTGTGCAGTAGAGCAGAAGTCTCAGCCTAAGATGCTTGGTAGCAGAGATTTCCAGTGCCCTGAGAGGAGGAGGACACCAAGAGTGAGTGAGCTGAGAGGCCAGGGACTCAGAGAGCAGCTGCCATGCAGATGCCACCTGGGCTGTGGCTGCACCCAGCAGCAATCCCTCCGGCCTCTTTCCCCTTCCCTGGCTGTCCTTGGCATCAGCTTATGGCTGTTTCTGCTCCAGAGAAAGCCTTTGGGTCATGGAAGCCAGTGGTGGCACTCATTCTTTTCTCCAGGGGCTGGCTTAGGAGTGGACATGTGGCCCATTATGGGTGGTGGAGGACGATGCCCAGGAGCTAGCAGTTGAAAGGCATCGGTCAGGAAGCTGTGCCAGGCACCTGTGCCCGACCTCTAGGGAATGCAGCTGTGAAAAGATGTGGCGCTGCCTTTGCCAGTGGAGCCTGCAGCTGTGGGAGACCTTGTCTGAGGTGCATGGCCTCTGCTGGGGTGGTGGGGACCTCCAGCTGTGCTGCTCCTATGGGTGCCTGGCAGGATGGGACCGGCATCAGGAAGCTCCCCACCCACGGCAGATGCTGGGATGAGTGGGCTTAGCTCGGATTTTGGCTGGAGTTAAGACTTGGGTGGCGGCAGAACCTGGCCTGAAGCCCTCCTTGACTCAGAAGGAGGTTCAAAGGGTGAAGTGTGGAGCTGCCAGGCTCCAAGGGCTTGAAGGGCTCCGTTAGACCACAGGGTTGGAAATAACAGGGCAGAGAGCTCTCCAGGGACAGCACTCAATTCTGTTCACAATGTGTGGTCACTGCAGTGTTTTCCAGGCCCTGGAAGTAGGTAGAAGTCCCTGGAGTGCTTGGGAGCCTCTGGGCCCCTCCATCACTAGGGGCCAGACTGGGCAGCCTTGACCTTGGACTGCGGTTTTTATGACTGCCCACCCTGGGAGTGGGAATGGTTTGTAGCCTCTTCTTAGGGAACCAGAGGATCCATCCGCCTGGCTCATCAGGTCAAAGACCGTGAGGCCCAGCGGTCTCTTCTTCAGTGTGATGGTGGAAACAGAGCTCAGCAAGGAGGTGCTGTCGAATCAGGAGGAGGAGGAATGGGAGTTTGCTGGGATTGGAGACTGGGGATGCTGGTCAATACCCCGAACATTCTAGAACATTCCTGCAAGGCAAGGGTGCGTCCTTGGGAGAGAAGCTACAGGTGTGCAGGGATGATGGGGAAGGCACTTTGAGAACTTGAGGTGGTGAAATCATCGCAGGTTCTGTGACACTGTGCCTCTGCATCTATATTCTTTCCTCTATACCTCTGCTTCTCTTTGTCCTTCCTTCCTTCTTCCTTCCTTCCTTCCTCTCTCCCTCCTCCTCCCTCCCTGTTTTCCCATCTCTCCCCTTCCCTTCTCTTTTCTCCCTCCATCCTCTTGGCTGTCCAAGTGTCTCCTTGGCTTTGGGTCTCTTCCTCACCACCACCTGTGCCTGCATCTCCATTACACAGGCTCGAACTCCCTCACCTGCAGTGTCACATCCATAGTGCCTCACATGCACACACAGCCCAGGCCTGGCTGCAACGTGGGCCCTCTGCTGAAGGCCTAGGGCAGTGTGGAAAGCACGTGTGTTCTGCACACTCCTCCTGTGCTCGCGGTTACATGTCCTCACTCGTTCCTTCATAAATACTTGCCCACATTGTGCCAGGCGTGGTGGTGCACGCCTGTAGTCCCAGCACTTGGGAGGCTGAAGCAGGAGGATCAGTGTGAGTTCGAGCGAGACCTGCCTCAGCCACAAAAGTGAGCTCAAGGCCAGCCTGAACTGCGTAGCGAGACCCTGTCTCAAAAAGACAAAAACAAAACAAAACAAAACAAAACAAAACTTGCCCACAATGTCACCTGTACCTTTCTGGTCCCTATACTATATTTGTATCCTTTTTGCTTCCTTAGTTTTTCTGAGGCAAGGTCTCACTATGTAGCTCAGGCTGGTCTTGAACTTCCAGGGATCCTCCTGACTCAGCCTTCTGAGTGCTGGGACTATAGGTGTGTGCCACCACCCTGCCTCTTCATGGGTTTTTATCAGCAAACATTAAAATACTTTCCTGGTGGTCCCTGCTGCAGGCCTTTGGCCACTGGAGACCCCAGAAGAGTTGGAGCCTGCCGGGCAGTGGGTGGCAGGGAGGCTGGGCCTTGTCTCCTAGAGACCACTCCAGTAGGAGGAGAGGTCCAGCCCCTGGCTCCCTGCCTGAGGGAGAGCCCCACCAAAGGCCCTGTGGTTCTCACTGATGCTGCTTGCTCTTAGAGCAGTGCAGAGCCAGGGAGCCTGAGCCCTTTGTCTGAGGGACATCTCTGGAAGACCTGCAACCCAAGTGGTCCCCACCTTGTCCCCACCTTGCTTTTTTTCCTCACTTTTTTTTTTTTTTTTTTGGTACCAGGAATCAAACTCATGACCTTACACTTTCCTGGTAGGCACTGTGCCACTGAGCTAAGTCCCTGGCCCTCTCTCTCCCTGTTTTTTGTTTTAGAGATCAGGGCTGGGCTGGAATTCTCTTACCTTGCCTTCCCAAGTGGCTGGGACTACACTTGCTCACCACCATACGCAGCAGGTCATTATTATTTATTTAAATCTGGGAAATGGAGCCGGGCGTGGTGGTGCACACCTGTAATCCCAGCACTCGGGAGGCTGAGGCAGGAGGATCAGTGCGAGTTCGAGACCAGCCTGGGCTACAAAAGTGAGTTTAAGGCTAGCCTGAACCGCATAGCGAGACCCTGTCTCAAAAAGACAAAAAATAAATAAATAAATAAATAAATAAAAATAAAAATAAATAAATCTGGAAAATGGGTGCTGTGTTTGCTTTTCTCATGACATATGGATTCTGTGGAGTGAGCTCTCGCCAAGGCTGAGGACAGGATAATGACGGCACGAGACCGATGGCCATGTGCTGTTTGTGAGGCTCTAACTGCCGTGATGTATCAGTGCCATCCTACAATGACTTTGTATTGTGCCTGTCTCATGGGTGAAGAAAAGGAGGTACAGAGAGGTTAAGTTGCTTGCCCAAGGTTGCACAGCGGGTAAGTAGTGGGAGCCCAAGATCCTTATGCTTGATTTCCTGATGGCCTGTGAATACTCTTCTTTCTAAATTTTTCTGGGGTGGTCTGAGAGAACAATGTTGGTACTTCTTACCAGTACTTTTGAGAAACAGTATTTACAGGCCTGGCCACGTGGACAGTGCCCAGGGAAGGTTGTCCCAGCTTTATCGTCCCATCATCAGGGTCCTGAGAGCCTGTGACCATCTCCCTTGGGCCTGCGGAGGGATGTCGGGTGCCCATGACGATGACGGGGGCTTTGATCTGGTGCTGTGTGAGCCACCCGCGTGCTCTGGCTCTGCTGCCCATTGCCTCTGTTGGGAGAAGGGCATCGCGCGGCCACGCGGGCCAGGCCTGTGCTCTGCCAGCTGCGTTCTCTGGTTTCTGCATAGACAAGTTGTGCTCCGGCTTGGTGGCTGCTTGGTTTGTTTTGCCCCTAAAAGGAGTCTTCCGGTGGGAAGAGCCCTTGGGTCGCTCATTCCTTTGATTAGGATATTGCGCTGCTCATTCCAGGGATCCCAGGACACATGTGGGGTGCCCTAGCTGTGGGACTCTCAGGGTCCTGTAGAACCACTCGGCATGCACACTAAGTGCCACCGCTGTGTGTGCACAGGCCAGTGTGTGTGCATGTGCATGTGTGTACATGTATATATGTGTGTGCACATGAGTGTGTGTACATGTGCACATGCGTGTATGTGTGCATGTGTGTGTACAGCCTCCAGGACTGCAGGCAGGGCTCTCAAGATGTTTCCCGTAGCAGATGATAGACAGTAAGTGCAGACAACCCTCTCATCCCCGAATACAGTGATTGCTACAAGGTCCTGTACTAGGACTTGAACCCAGGACCTGGCATGCACTAGGTCAATGGGTTAGCACTGAGAGGCGCACCAACTCTTTTTATTTTTTATTTTGAGGCAGTCTCAATGAATCCTCCAGCGTTTTTCTTTATTGTTTTTCTTTGGTGCTGGGAATCGAGCTCAAATTTGCCAGGTAGGTGTGCTGTGAGGCTGAGATAAATCCTGGCCCTTGTCCCCCAGCTTTTAACCCTCTCGTCTCCTGCCTTGCACTGGAGGGTACAGGTGTGGGTGGTACTGAGGCCGTGGGCAGCTCCACTCCACAGTCCCCTAGGGGCCCAGTGTGCAGCTCCTTCTTGTGTCCCTGGCCCACCACACTACAGGCTGCTGTCCCCTTCCATGTGGTTTGAGCCTGGTGAGGGCCTCCTGGGTAGTACCCCAGCTGTGCAGAAGATGGCAACAGGGTGGAGGGACACACGGACCCAGAGGAGGCTTACATTTCCTGTCGGTGGGGACATGGGCACCTGCCCATGCTTGGTTACAGAGGAGGTGCAGGATGTAGGCTGTGGGCAGATGGTCACGTGTCCAGCTAAAAGTTTAATGTGGAAGGAAGGGGTAATGGGGTTTGTTGTCTCCATTCATTACTGCACTGCAGTGAGTCAGGCCATGGAATGTGAAGAGCACTGTCAGGTAGAAGCTACAGTGTAAGGGCATTCTAGGACCTTCCCAGGAGACGGCGGGGCTGGGGAGGGTGCAGGACACATTTGGAGAAAGTGAATATCCAGCCAGGTGAGGGGCTCAGACAGAGAGAGAAAGAAAGAGAGAGAGAGAGAGAGAGAGAGAGAGAGAGAGACAGACAGACAGACAGACGGAAACAGAGACAGAGACAGAGAGAGAGAGAGACAGAGAGGAGAGACAGAAACAGAGAGACAGAGAGAGAGACAGAGAGGAGAGACAGAGAGACAGACATTATAATAAATATTTTAAAAGGTTGGGAATGTAGTTCAGTGGTAAAGCACCAGGCTAGTGTGGACAAGGTCTAGGGTTTACACTCTAGCACTACAAATAAATCTGTGAATATCCAGCTGAAGTCAGGTGAAGTGAGGTTTCTACTTAGATTCTGACCTATCTACCCATGGGTGGAGATGGCGAAGCCTCAGCCCCTTCCCAAGCCACCCAGCCTCCCAACAGAGTGACCCTTGCCTACCCTCCCTCTCCGAAATAGTTGAACCTTTAAGAATCAACCGCACAGCACACGTGTGTTCTCACACTCCCAGCCTACTCAGGAAATTTAACTTCGAGCTGATAGCAATCCAGATCCTATCAAAATCTTGGTTTCCTATGGGTGTGCTTTATGGCTGCTTTTTTTTAACAGTGATTCTTGTGTTCATGCTGATTATAGGAAAGTTTTAGAAGGGACTACAGTAACAGTGACCTGATAACAGACTCTAGCTGGGCTAGGTACGTGTATTGTATGCTCTCAGGAAAATATCAGAAGGATGTTGCTGTCGTTTTGCTCATAACATCGTACTTTTTTCTTTATGCAAAAATCAACCGTGTGTATCTCAAAATATCAAGTTGTTCCGTTTTAGACTGTCAACACTTCAACAAACATTTGTTAAGGCACCAGTTGTTGATAGGTATTAACAGGGTCAGGTGCTGGAAACAGAAGAGAAGCAAACTGCACTTCTAGGTAGGTAGGGGTGTGACAGGTATGTGGGGGGACAGGTTAAGTAAGCCTTGTTAAGGGTTAAGGGTTTTGAGAGGCAGGGCAGGAAGCTGGACACAAGCCTTTAGAAGTAGGCGCCCAGGAGTTGGATAGAGGTTGACGATGTAAGAAGTGGACAAAGGGCAAAGGAAACAGTTTAACAAACCTTGTAGGAATGAGAGCAGTGAGCAGAGGGGGCCAGGGACCTGCCGGTGGCCCATTAGGTTTCAGGTTGGGGAAGTTCAGCCAGGGAGGTGGCTGGGGTTGTCACAGAGGCCTCCCGGCCACACAGAGGGGTTGGAGTCTTTGCCCAGAGCTTTGCGACATTTTGGCAGGTGACTAGCTCCATGTAGTAAGTTCGTTGCACTCTGGGCCTTCCCTGTTCTGCATCCTGTCATGACGCAGGTGGCCTTGGGGAGGACACGATTGGTTCCGGCAGAATACGCTGCTGCTTCCTGGGGGGCCCCGGTGGGGCAGGAGCAGCTGACTATGGCCCTGATCCAAGTTCACACCCTGGGACACGCCTGCCACACTATGATCAGATGATGTGTCCAGAGGGCTTGGTCCTCCTCTGTGATGGACCAGGAGGCTTCCTGGGTCTCCCTATCCTCTGCTGTCCCAGCTGCTGGGGGTGGGGTTGGGGGCATGGCCTACAGCAAGGCAGAACTGACACCAGGGCAGGAGACGTTCAGGGAATCGGGTGCTGAAAGGTTTGCATGGGGTTGAGGGGCAGGAGGGAGAGGAACTTAACCCCTGGACATCACAAAGCTGGTACAGTGGGTTAGCTTGTGTCCTCCCAGAGATACATCCAAGTCTTCAGCCTCGCACTGAACCTTGGAGCATGACTCATAGGTCACACTCGGCATGTCCTTCCAGAATCAACCATGTCCTCTCCAAGGCCACCTGTCATGAAAGAATGCAGAACAGGGAAGGCCCAGAGTGCAGCGAACTTACTAAATGGATCTGGTAGCCTGCTAAAATTTCACAAAACGCTAGGCAAAGACTCCAACCCCTCTGTGTGGCCGGGAGGCCTCTGTGACAACCCCAGCCACCTCCCTGGCTGAACTTCCCCAACCTGAAACCTAATGGGCCACCGGCAGGTCCCTGGCCCCCTCTGCTCACTGCTCTCATTCCTACAAGGTTTGTTAAACTGTTTCCTTTGCCCTTTGTCCACTTCTTACATCGTCAACCTCTATCCAACTCCTGGGCGCCTACTTCTAAAGGCGTGTGTCCAGCTTCTTGCTGGGGGGGCCAGGGTGTTGGGTCTTAGCAGGTGTGATCAGCAGTCTTCGGGCAGGCCTGAAACCTGGCATCTTGTGTAGAATGGAGGGGGAGCTCTGATGCCCTGGGGAAACCACTGTGCAGGGGGAGAGGGTGGAGCCTGAGGTAGTACTGCCCCATCCATAACCCCCGGGGCCATCGGAAGCAGGACGAGGCAGGAAACGGTCTCCTCCAGAGGTGTTGGAGGGGTCCCAGTCCTGTCCATACCTTGATTTTGGCCCAGTAATATCAATTTCCAAGTTCTGGTCTCTGTAACAGTAGACTTTCTGGAAGCCACCTGGTCAGTGGTCATTTGTGTGGCAACTTTAGGGAGTGCAGCTGACAGATGCAGTGGGTCAGGGTTCCTCCAGGTGGACCTCAGTGATGGCTCTCAGCGTTCCTTCCCTGGAAACCCATGCCGCACGAGCTTATGCTCCTGCAGCTGGTCCGTGACACAGAGTGGACGAGTACTGCCTGGCTTCTTGGCATCCTCTCGTGCCCACTACAAATGTAACACTGGGCAGTGCACTGGAGGATCAGAAAGGGGGCTGGCAGGGCCTCTCCCTAACTCTAACTCTCATCTGGGTCTTGGCTGTGTATGGATGTAGGGCTGTGGGCCTTTACCTCATGGTACCAGCAGTGCGTCCAGTCTTGGGAGATCTAAAGAGCGCAGGCCCGATTGGCCTCCTCCAGTTCCCCAGCTGTCCAGCTAGCACTCACCATAAGGTGTGATTTGGGCACAGAAACCACCAAGTGAGCCAATGTCAAAAAGAAAATGTACCGGGGCCCCACTTTTGAGGCCTTGGAGGTTCCATGGATGCTAACAGTATAGAGGTGTAGCATGGAGTCCGGGTCTTGAAAGAAGAGCAGAAATGACTAACGGGGGGTCCAAAGGGCAGAGGTCTGGCAGGCAGCAGCTCCCCACCCTGTGGGAGGGCTCCCTCCTCCTGGAAGGGCTCCTTCTCCTCTCAGGAAAGTCTCTCTTTCCCTCTTGCCTTTCCAGCACAGTGCTGCAGTTCCTTGCAATAGAACTGATGGCCATCCTTAAACAAATGTGGGCCCCTGGGCCACCTCTCAGACATACTGGGCTAGGAGCTGAGGACAGGACCAGACTCTTCATTTTTAACTAGCTCCTGGGGTGACACTGAGGTACCACCCACTGGTAACTGTTGACCGAAAGGACCTCCAGCTACTGATGGCCAGGTACAAAGCAGCTGTGTATACAGAGTCATGACGTGGGGGCCCCTGCAGGTACAGAGTACCATGACCTCCCGTGCCTTTAACTGGTTACTCATCAGAAGCATGATCTACATTTTCTTTGGAGGCAGTCAGGATTTAAAAATGTTTTTTGTTAAAAATACCAAGACTGGGGCTAGGGAGATAGCTCTGTGGCACAAGTGCCTGCCTGGAAAGTACAAGGTCATGAGTTTGAACCCTAGTCCTGAAAAAAAAAAAGAATACCCAGGCTTCACTTGGGCCTACAACTGGGTATAATAAATGACCAACAGAAAACAAAGGTTTGACCTTTACTTTGTGAAACTCTGGGTCAAATCCTTTGCTGCTGTGCTTGTAGTCACTTGTCACTTGGGGAGTGTATAAAAGTTGACAAAAACAAAGTCACTTGGGGGTACCCACAGACTAGTTTCCAGACTTTTCTAGCAAGTTCTCCGTAGTGCTCTAGCAACAGATTCTTGGGATGAACTAGGGCTTCTTGTATTTTCAGAAGTCAGGGAAACACCAATTTAAAGCAAACTTCACCCTGTGTGGTAGAGTTCTGGTTTCATCCTGATGAACTGTAAACTTCCTCCTTTACTACCCATAATTCTTTGTCATAACACCACTTCATCCAGGACTCAGGAAACAGTGTTCATGGTACAGAGACCTGAGAGCAGAGTTTGGGGATTTTCGGAGCATAAGTCTTAGTGTGTGTGTATGTTTCTATAGTGCAAATGTAAATGTGCACACACACACTCACCTATGTGCCTGGTGAAGGGGAATAAAATTGGCTAAAACTCTAGAAGTAGCGGTGAGACAATGCCCAGAAGAAATTTGCCTCCAGGACTAAACTAAGATGAAAGGAGGAGGAGGAAGAAGAGGAGGAGGAGGAGGTGGAGGAGATTCCTTATGGGCAGATGGGATGAATATGGGTCTCAAAGCAGAGTGGAGACTCTAGCACCTGAAAGGTGACAGGGCCACCAGTAGCTATCACCATCTGTCCATCTTAGAACTGGGGAGACCTCTTCCTCAGAGGCTTGAAACTGAGGGAAGCTTTCGGACCCATTGTTCTGCTATCTGGGTACAAGGGAAAGCACTTCACAACCTTATCGAGGCTAAGGCTGCCAACCTCCCCCGGTCCCCTAACTACAAGCAAGGTCCTAGGTTTCCCTGGGCCCAGCTGCCAAGAGGGTGGCTTTCCTTGCTGACACGTGTGCTGCTGGTGCCTTCATTTTCTGACATGACCTCTAACAGGGATTTATTTGATAATAATGTGGAGGAACGTCACACGCAACTAGGCACATTCTGGGCTGGCCCGGCAAGCCTGAGTTCCCGGGTTCAATCTCTGGTACCCCATGCTGTGCTGGCCTTGTTCTCAGCTGACCATAGAAACTGGGGATGGTGGTGCACCCAACACTGGGAGCTGAGACAAGAGGATCACTACAAGTCCAAGCTGCATAATGAGACCCTGTACCAAATAAACACATAAAAGATTAAAGAAAAGTAGTCAAATTCTGAGGAACCATCTATACCCGGCATGAGGAAGTGAGGCTAGATCATGCTTGCTTTAACAGTATTCTTCTAGAATGGGTCAGGAATGACAACAAAGCCAAATCAAACAAAATGCAAATATGAGGGGCTGGGGAGGTAGCTCAGTGGAATAAGCACTTGCCTGGCAAGTGCAAGAACATGAGTTCAATCCCTGGCTCTGAAAAAAAAAAAAAAAAAAAAAAAAGCAAATACGAATACACTAAAAAAAAAGCTACTAAATTGTATGTATGTGTTAAATGACGTATGTGGTGGTGTGCACCTTTAATCCTAGTGCTTGGGAGACTGAGGTGGGAAGATCGCCACGAGTTCAAGGCCAGTCTGAACTACATTATGAGTTTAAGATTAGCCTGAGAGTCTTGAAATACTAAAGAAAAAAGAGTGAGTAATGTCATTGTATAATAAGTAATACCTCAATAAAATTTTTGCAAAAAGAAATCCAGCAGTGAAGATGATTTCTTGGGAAGATCTTTCTCTCTCCCTTCTTTGTGGTACCAAGGATTAAACCTAGGGCCTTTGCCCTGAGCTACATCCTGACATTTTAAATTTTGAGACAGGGTCTTGCCAAATCACTGAGTTGCCTATACTGGGTTTGATTGAACTTGGTATCCTCCTGCCTCAGCCTCTCAGAGTGCCACCAGGCCCAGCAAGTTTTCTTAAAAAAAAAAAAAAAAA
>PVJA010018710.1:0-39519 GCA_004027025.1 Myocastor coypus
TTTTTTTTTTTTTTTCTTTTCCCCCTTTTTTTCTTTGAAAGTTGACATATTGCATATTGTCCTCACAATCATTCTATAGAGTGCAGTGTGTGGGCATGACCCACCTCCCTATTAATGTTGCATAGAAAAAAGAAAGAAAGAAAGAAAAAAAACCAGGAAAGAATATACTTCCCTTTGGACTAAGAAGAAGCAGATACATATACAATCAAAGGTTTTGCAATTGCAGTGTGCCACCAGTGAAGCTTGTGACGTTGGAGGCTATTGAATCTAAGTGAGGTGGGTAATTCTGTCTTAATTACTTTTTACTCATCACTGGGATAAATACCCGACACCCAAAATGAAGGGAGGAAAGGTTTATTTAGCTCATAGTTACTAGAGGTTTCAGTCCATATCTGGCCAGCTCCAAGGCTGAGTGGTACAGGGCAGAGAACATCCAGTTCATGGTGGTGGAACAGCAACAAAGTGGTGAGAGGGGCAACTGACCAACCAGGGGAGCAGAGAGCAACAGCACTAGTCTGTCTCTCTGTCTCTGTCTCTCTTTATATCACATTCAGGCTGTCTGCCTCAGCCTATCCACCTCAGGACACACCTATAATTCCCAGCAGTACTCAGACCATAATCTCATCAATACTAAAACACATAATCCCAGTGGATTATGAGTCAAGTCTCAAACTCTAGAAGTCCCCGCCCCATGATTGCATAAGGCTTTGAGTGGACAACTAGACATAAACCAAAACAAAATGTAAAACCTTACTACCTTTCATGCTTGTCTTGATCAACTCTGTTCAGGACAGAAAGAACTCAAAGGCCGCTTCTAGAAGGAGGCTCCAGGATCTGCATACCCAGTATGCTTGTGTTTGCTTCTGTAGCTGTCCAGGACAGTCCTGGTCAGTGTCAGCCATTTGTGTTGTTCTAGGAACCTGGCAGGCTCGCTGGCTGAATGCTGGACATAGGCTGTAGAAGTTGAAGTCATGGGCGCTGTTTTACTTTGTACCGCCCCACTATGTCTCCTCAGTTCTGGTGCCTCCATATTGGTGTGGGGACTCCAGATGGTAATAAGTGCTTTCCTGTGGGTCAGAAGGGTCCAAACCAAGGCCTGTGGCCCACAGGCGTCCCAGGATAGCTAGTGATACAGTCCCATAAGATCATGGACATTTAACATCGTTATATAATCTTAGTGATTTTTTTTTTTTTTTTTGGTAACTTTTCTTAGAATTTATTTCCATTACATAATAGCTACATTCACTGTAGAGAATTGGTTCTTGTGCACCACACTTTTCAATTCCTTTTCCCCCTTTTTCTCCACCCTCCTTTTATTGTTCCAGCATCAAATTTATTTATCCATCTTCTAAGACCTCATAAAGGTAGTTATCATATATACAAATTTAAAACCAGAATAATAGGCCAAAGCACAAATAAAACATATAAGACTTTTGAGGAATTTCCATACTGATTCCAGTCAGTATGGATCAGTTTACAGTTCCACCAACGATGAAGTAGGGTTCCTTTCTACCCACAGGCTCATCGATATTTGCTATTGGTTTATTTATTTACTTACTTATGAATTTAGAGCAGGGTCTACAGGGTGTACAGGTCTTTTTTTTTTTTTTTTTTTTTTTTTTTTTGGTGGGACTAGGGTTCAAACTCACAGACTTGCACTTCCCATGCAGGTACTTGCGCCATGGAGCTATCTCCCAAGGCCCATATACGGGGTTCTACTCATAGTGATTGTCCTGTTTTCAGCCTCCCAAGTGCTGGGATTATAAGTGCGCACCACTACGCCCAGTCTCAGTCACCATCTCAGCATGCCCCAGGAGTGGGGCTGGCAGGGCAGGCTGCGGATCAAACCTTGGTTGCTGCACTCTGCCTAAGCAGGCTTTAGTCTGATGCTATCTAGCTGGCCCTTGGTTCATTTCTTGATGAAAGCTATTGTTTCTGGGGTGAGATGGAATCTCAGTGTTGGTTTTGAGAATTTGAATTTCTCAAATGGCCAGCTGCGCTGAATATTTCATCTGAGAAGTATTTATGAATTTCAGATGCCCTTCTAACAGTTGGATCTTAAAATTTTAGCCATGTAAAATTTAAAAATTCCTTCTAAATGTTACTTTTTTGAGGGATAGCTGGTAAAATTTTTTCTCATTCTATAGGCTATATCTTCACTTCATTGCTGGTTTCTTTCCTGAGTAGCCTTTTAATTCAATCGAATCCTATTTGTTGCTTCTTGTATTATTCCTGTTGTGACTGGGTTTATTTAGAAAGTGTTTGCCTGTGCCTCTTTCTTCAAGAATTTTACCTATTTTATCTTTCATCATTAAGTACTTTTGTGCTAGTGTTTAGATCTTTGAACCACTTTTGTTTTAATTTCTATAGAGAATAAAAATAATTAGAAAACACATTAAAAACAATAGAGAATTTCAGTAAACAAAATGATAGGAACTCAACAATGGTTGTTACATTGCATATTGTCTTTGGATCAGATTTTCAAGTTATCTGATATAAACATGCAAAATTGGTGAAAATGTTAAAAAGACATGAGAAAAATGTTTAAGCATTAACTGCTCTTCTCAATAGCCCAGCAGAAATTAGCGGTATATTTATCCAAGCTATTATTGTAGGTACATGTCTTTAAGATATTATTACAGTAATGTCATTTATAATATAGGAGATAACATATATTATCTTATGTATTATAATATTATCATACCGTTATACTATATAATGTAATTATATTATTATAATATATATTATAGGGTGGGGCTTCTGGGAAGAAAGAACACTTCTACACTGTTAGTTGAAATGTAAAAGAGTAGAACTACTACGGAAATTAATGTGAATGCCGGGTATGGTGGTACATGCCTGTATGCCCAACACTTGGGAGGATGAGGCAGGAGGATTGGTGTGAGTTTGAGACCAGCCTGGGCTACAAAAGTGAGCTTAAAGTCAGCCTGAAGTGTATAGCAAGACCCTGACTCAAAAAAAAAAAAGACAAAAAAACTAATATGCAGATTTCTAAAAACACTATAAATAAAAATTCCATTTGACATAGTCATCCCCTTATAGAAATCTGCCCCAAAGAGTTAGGTGTTATATCACAGTGCCACATGGATGGTACCCATGTGCATAGCAGCACAATTTGTATTAGCTGAATCTTAGAAGCAGTCTGTGTGATCACCAACAGATTAATGGGCAAAAAATGTGGTGTTTACACACAATGGGTGCTACTCTGCCATAAAGAAGGATAAAGCTGAGTCGTCCGCACAAAAATGTATGCAACTTTTGACAGTAATGTTAAGTGAAATAAATCAGGCACACAAGCTTAAATATTTATAGTTTCTCTTAGAGAAACCCAAAATATAAAGAAAGAGAAAAATAAGAGATAGGTAATAGAAAATGGGCAATAGGTTGTTTTTTCTTTTACAAATGAGAAGGGAACTCAGGAGTAGAATGAGGAAGAAGGAGGGAGTGAGGGAAAGGGGTGAAAATAAATGAATGGTGATGTGTTATGTACACATACCAACCCCACACAAAAAATACAAACCGTATGTATTGTAAACCTGTACTAACAAAAAAAGAAAAGAAGTTGAGCATAGGGCACATATCTGTAACCCCAGAACTCAGAGACTGAGAGAGGAGGATCACCATGAGTTTGAGAACACCTTGGGTTACATATAGCTTGAAAGCCAGCCTGAATACATAGTGAGACTTTCTTTCTTTCTTTCTTTCTTTCTTTCTTTCTTTCTTTCTTTCTTTCTTTCTTTCTTTCTTTCTTTCTTTCTTTCTCTTTTTGAGACAAGGTCTTGCTATGCAGTTCAGGCTGACCTTGAGCTCACTTTTGTAGCCTAGGCTGGTCTGGAACTTGCACTGATCCTCCTGCCTCAGCCTCCCAAGTGCTGGGATTACAGGTGTGCACCACCACACCTGGTAGTGACACCGTATTTAAAAACAAAAAGAGAAGAAAATAAATATGCATCACAGAAGCAAGGGTGAAGTCTTGTCAACCCATTCTCTTTTTATAACAAAGTTACTTGAGGTTGGGTGCATTGTGAAGAGAAAATGGTGTTCAGTTTGAAGTTTTGTAGGCTTAAAGTTCAGAGTTTCTATTCAAAAGGACAGTGATGTTAAGCTCAAGTACCTATGTTATAGAGTAATAGTATCACTAAGCTTCTCTTCTGGAGAGCTAACAACTTAAGTTTGAGGACCAAAAAAATTAGAGAAAAAGAAGGGCTACAAGGATAGCCAATATTCTGGCCCTAGCCTTTCAAGATCAGAGCAGACTCAGGACATAAGAGAACCTGTACTGTAACATCCTATAACTCAGTGGTGTCCCAAATTTTCTATTTAAGGCAATTATGGGGCCACAGAGGAAAGGGATCAAGAATGTATAATGTGCCTAAGGAGAGTCACCCAGAGCGGAAACATTCTCTCAGGCTTTCACAGACAGCAAATTGGTCAAGCAATGGCAGTGACTTATCCAGATGGCTGACACTGACAAAAGTTCTACAAAATGTTGTACATGGGTTCAAGGTTAATTTGAGGGGGTTTAACTGACCTTGTCAGATACAAACGTTACTTGTGTTGTTACATAGGTCTTGGCTTACCTTGGCCTTAACCACCCAGTAGAAAAGTTTAACTATGATGCATAAAAAGTAAAGCCAGGTAAATATGCTGAGCTGTAAAAGGCTTAAGTCAACAGCTTCGAACAATGCCAGCTCTGCTGATAATCCACTACAATTATGGACTATTGGACTATACATACATCAACTTTGTCTTAGCTCAATGAGAAGAAATATTTTATAGCCTACTTGGAAGACCCAAAAAACTACCAAGAAGTTACTAGAATTAATACACAAATTCAGTAGCATAGCAGGATACAAAGTCAACACACAAAAGTCAATAGCATTTTTCTACACAGATAACAAACACACTGAGAGAGAAATTAGAGAAACAATAACTTTTACAATAGCACTATGGAAAATTAAGTACTTAGAAATTAGTCTAACTAAAGAAGTAAAAGATCTTTTCAATGAAAACTACAGTACTTTGAAAAAAGAGATCTTAGAGGACTTCAGAAAATGGATAGATACTCCCTGCTCCTGGATAGGAAGAAACAACATTGTGAAGGTGGCCATACTCCCTAAATTGTTATATAGATTTAATACAATCCTGATCAAAATACCATCAACATACCTCACAGACCTGGAGAAGTCATCCCTAAAATGTATTTGGAACAAGAAATGACCTAGAATAGCAAAGACAATCCTGGGAAACAAAGATAAGGCAGGAGGCATTACAATTTGAGACCTAAAATTATACTACAAAGCCACAGTGATAAAGTCAGCATGGTATTGGCAAAAAAAAAAAAAAAAAAAAAAAAAAAAAAAAAAAAAAAAAAAAAAAAAAAAAAAAAAAAAAAAAAAAAAAAAAGACCTCAGGGATCAGTGGAATAGATTAGAAGATACAGAAGCAAATACAAACAGACTCAGCCAGCTTATCTTCTTCCAAACGTGTACTGGAAGAAAGATAGCCTCTTTAATGAATGTTGCAGGAAAAACTGGCTCTCTAAATGCTGAAAACTAAAACTAGACCTAATTCTATCACCATGCACTAAGCTAAACCCAAAATGGATTAAAGATCTAAATATTAAGATAGAAACACTAAATCTGAAAGAGAAAGTAGGAGGAAATCTTTTTTTTTTTTTCAAAGTAATATTTTTTAAAAAACTTTTTATTTTATTTTATTTCTTGTTTCATAACTTTGTTCATTTTTACAGTCGGCTCAGCCTGCCCTGAGGGCAGGGCTGGCACAGCATGTGGTGCTGGGGATCAAACCACGGTCCCTAAGCCGCCTAAGCTTTCCTAAGCAGGCACTTTAGACCACTGAGCCATCCTGCTGGGCCCCCTCAAAGTAATATTAAGTATATGAAAAGTGCTAATTTCTCCTCCTTTTAATGTTGTACCTCACTGTAGGTGCTTAGTCCTTATTGAACTCTCTACAACACATGATCTGTAAGCCAAAAGAATTTTATGGTGCTTACTCTGTAGCGTAGCAACCACCACCCCAAATGCACACATCATTTGAAAACTGGCCTTTGCTTTGGTTGTGCCTGACTTCCACCTCTGAGTTGCCTCACTGCTGTGGATGTCAACAGACCTGTGGCAGTGGCTGAAGTCACTGGATCCCCAACTGATGAACTGAAGGACAAGAGACCTGGTGTTCTCAGTGGGAACAAAGAGCCTGATTCAGTACTCAGAATAAAGAGGGTTAAGAGGGCATGCTTGCCCTTCTCCTAGGAGGAAATCTTGAAGACATCAGGGTAGGCAAAGAGTTAATGGACAAAAATCAAAATGCACGTGTAACACTTGAAAGACTCAACAACTGGGAGGTCCTCTTGCTGAGTTTTTGCACATGAAAAGAAATTACCAACAAAGTGAAAAGACAACCCACTAATTTTGAAAAAAATTAACTAATAAGTATTCAGACAAAGGTATTCTATCTAGAATTTATAAAAAATGAAATACATTAGGGTCTCAAATTCAAAGACTCAATCTAGACATGGGCATCTGAGATGAACACACACTTCTCAGAGAAAGAAATTCAGCAAGCCTATAAATCCATGAAGAAATGCTTCCCATTGCTAGCCATCCATGAAATGCAAATTAAAATATACTTAGATACCATCTCACCCCAGAAAGAATGGCTATCATAAATCAACCAAAAACAAATGTTGGAGAGGTTGTGGGGATAAAGGAACACTTCTCCACTGCTGGTAGAAATACAGACTGGTGCAACCATTATGGAAATCAGTGTGGCGAATCCTTAAAAAATTAGGACTGGAAATCCAGTTGAATCCAGCTATCCCACTACTGGGAATTTTCCCGGAAGAATTGAAAACATCATATCATAGTAATGTTTGTCCACTTATGTTCATAGCAGCACAATTCACGATAGCCAAATCTTGGAACAATCAAAATGCCCATCATCTGAAGATTGGTTGAAAAAGATGTGGTATTTTTATACAATGGAATATTATTCAGCTACAAAGAATGATAAACTAGAAGGCTTCATATGTAAGTTGTTGTATCTTGAAGATACACTCGTAAGTGAAATAAACCAGACCTACATGTATAAATATTGTATACTCTCCCTAGTGTAAGAACACAAAAGAAGAAATAAAAAGGGAAAAGCATAACACAGTTAAATGGAAATCAAGAACTTAAGCAGTAAACAATGAAGAGACAGGAAGCAGAAAAGTTAGGAAACTTGAAAGGGGAAAAACCATGCACTTATGTACACAGGATGAATTAGACAATGGTCCTAAGAATCTTCAGCAGGTTTTTTACACATGATTAGCAATGTGTAAGACTAAAACCATGCTTGGAATACTTCTCATTGTGGTCTTTTAGATGTGTGGTGCTTCTAATATAATTTCAATTATTAATATACTCTCTCTCAAGTAAATGTTTGTTTTAAGAAAACAAACAAGGGTAATCAAGGAGAAAAGGATACAAAGAAAAATTCTATAAGATTGATCTGTTACAATTTTGTACATGCTTAGATTTCTAAATTTCTGTGTAAAAACATGTAACAGTTTTTTAAAATCACATTCTATAGGGATTTATTAAAATATCAGTAATTGATGGAAAATACTGATTCCATGTTAAGTCTAAGGCATTTAATATTTAGAAAGACAGTGATGATAAGCTCAAGTACCTATGTTAGAGAGTAATAGTATCACTAAGCTTCTCTTCTGGAGGGTTAACAACTTAGTTTGCAGACCAAAAATTAGAGTAAAGAAGGGCTACAAGGATAGTCAATATTCTGGCCTCAGGCCTTCAAGGTCAGTGAGGACTCAGGACATAAGAAAACCTGTACTTTAACATCCTATAACTCAGTGGTGTCCCAAATTTTCTGTTTAAGGAGATTATGGGGCTACAGAGAAAAGGGATTGACAATGTATAGTGTGCCTAAGAAGAGTCATCTAGAGAGAAAACATTCTCTCAGGCTTTCACAGAGAGCAAACTGGTCAAGCAATGGCCATGATTCATCCAGATGGCTGACACTGACAAAAGTTCTACAAAATGCTGTACATGGTTTCAAGGCTAATTGTGAGAGGATTTGACTGACCTTGTCAGATAAGAAAATTACATGTTTTATTATATAGGTCTTGCTTTAACTTAGCCATAACCACCCAGCAGAAAAGTTTAACCATGATGCATAAAAAGTAAAGCCAGATTAGTATACTGAGCTGTAGAACGCTGAAGTCAATGGCTTTTGACATTGCCACTTCTGCTGATATCCCACTACTACCATGGAATATTGCTCTACATGTACAACTACTTTCTCTTAGTTCAGTGAGAAGAAATATTTGTACTAATAGTGTTTAGAAAAGTTATTATGTCTGCATCTTGTACCCTGAGCAACTACTATGAAGACAACAATATACATTGTATTGAGCCGAGTGATGTGGCACACGCCTGTAATCCCAGCACTCGGGAAGCTGAAGCAGGAGGATCAGTGCAAGTTCAAGACCAGCCTGGGTTACAAAAGTGAGCTCAAGGCCAGCCTGAACTGCGTAGTGAGACCCTGTCTCAACAAAACAAAACAAAACAAAAAAACCCCAATATACATCATATTAACTATTATGGCTGTCTCCGCTGGGAAGATAGCTCAGTACAATAAGTGCTTGCTTGGCAAGGTGTGATCCTGAGTTAAATCCCGGTATCGAAAAAAAAAAAAAAAAAAAAAGAAAGAAAGAAAGAAAGAAAGAAGGAAAGAAAGAAAGGTGGCCAGATGTAGTGGTGCATGGCAGGAGGAATGGTGTGACTCTGAGACCAGCCTGGGCTACAAAAGTGAGCTCAAGGCCAGCCTGAACTGCATAGTGAGAACCTGTCTCAGATAGACAAAAAAAAAAAAAAAAATTATGGTTGTCTTACTAAATGTATTTTGAAACTGTCTAATTGCTATTTCTTATTAAAAGTAATAAAATTACAAAAATAGATGATAAATTCCTTTTTTTTTTATTTATTTCTTATTTTTATTCTTGTTTCAGAACCTTTGTTTGTTTATTCACTCATTTTTATGGCCGGCTCAGCCCGCCCCCCAGAGGGCAGGGCTGGCGCAGCATGTGGTGCTGGGGTTTGAACTGTGGTCCCTGAAGCCTCCCAAGCTTTCCCAAGCAGGCGCTTTAGACCACTGAGCCATCCTGCCAGGCCCCTAGATGATAAATTCTTAATTTTTTAAAAAATAATTATTACACTAGAAGACATATTGCTTCTCCTTCAAAAACTGCCTTTCCCTGAAAATACTCTTATTTCTTTCTGAAACAGTTCTGAAATTTCTCTGTAAGTGTGATAAAAATATAGTGAATGCTAGGCTTTGATTTTTCCCAGGTCTTGCACAATTTTTAATTTATTTGAGAGAAACTCTATTTTCACCTCAGGATTTTATTTTTTGTGTGTGATTTAAGGAAATACAATGAGAAAATATACAGACATATAATGACAGCAGTGTTTCTTCTATCTCTTGTTCTAGAGCTAACCACTCTAAAATTATTTGGCAACATCACTTAGTGTAATTAATTGTAACGTATTCTTTTGAATAAATCGGCTTATTGATGAAAAAGAAAAGTTCAGAGTTTCGCGATCTCATCACTTTGGCCTCTGGGGAGCACCCCGTGGCCAGTAATAGTGCAATAGTGGCAGTTTATGTGGAAGAGGCCACAGGAGGAGATAGGAAGCCCTAGGGATTCGGGGGCCAGTCCCATCCCACTGCCCCACGTGGGGATGGAACTCAGGGCCTAGCACATAGGCATTCGCTCTGTCCCAGAGCTACATTCCTAGTCCCTTGCTCTTTTCGTAACAATCCATCCTAACAGGATGGATCTCTCCCTCAGTGAGATCAGTGTTAGTCTCTTACTGGGCTCCCACCTCTTAGCACTGCTGCTGTGGGAGCAGTCAGCTTCCAACACGAACTCTTGGAGCCCACACACAAATCTATGCCAACCTCAGTGCTTGCAATGACGGCTCCTCAGAAGCGTTTACTTATTTTTACCTCCCCTTGCCTCCTGTCCCAAAGAAAGAGCCACACAGTGGCACTGCACTTGCCAACACTTATCAGTAGCCTTGCTTTAAAAATTAAACTGTG
Source organism: Myocastor coypus (assembly GCA_004027025.1). Taxonomy (NCBI): domain Eukaryota; kingdom Metazoa; phylum Chordata; class Mammalia; order Rodentia; family Myocastoridae; genus Myocastor; species Myocastor coypus. The sequence continues at coordinate 10,144 of PVJA010018710.1, forward strand.
CTGGGTGTTGCAGGTGCATATCTTTGTAAACATAGTGTATATGTGCTTAGAGTTAGCACACTTGATCCCCCATGAATTGGGTCCTTGTAACATTGATTTAAGGAAAAAAAAAAAAAAACCCCAAGTTTGATTTATATGCATTGTTCTGGGAGATGCATCTGATATTACATAAAGATAGATTTTTGCATGAAAGAAGTAAGTTGTAAAACAGTGAGTTAAGATAATATTTTTTAGATCAAATAGGAAAAAATTCTACACGTATTTTACTTAAATACGGTACAGAGAGACTATAGAAAATATCACAGATGACTTACTCAGAGAGGAGCTGCTTGGAGTCTGGTGGTGGGGAAAAGATATAGATTCCTCTCTGTATATTTCTGTGTTGCTTGACTAGTCCTAATGAGCACATAGAGCAAAGGTCATTTTTTGATTAAACACATAAGAAGGAGAAAATAATAACAATGATAATAAAAAAAAGCATGTTAACCTGGACCTGGATAATAGTTTTACCTCAGGTTTCTCTCTCTCTTTCTTTTCTTCCTTTCTTCCTCCCTCCCTCCCTCCCTCGCTCCCTACCTTCCTTCCTTCCTTCCTTCCTTCCTTCCTTCCTTCCTTCCTTCCTTCCTTCTTTCCTTCCCTCCTTCCTTCCTTCTTTCCCTCCCTCCCTCCATCCCTCCCTCTTCTCTGTCCCTCTGTCCCTCCTTCCCTCCCTCCCTCCCTCCCTCCCTCCCTCTTTTGTTTTTCCTTTTTGAGAAAAAGTTTCCCTATGTAGCTCAGGGTGGTGCTGGACTTACTCATATCCCAAGCAGCCTCAAATGCACAGCGCTGGGACTACTGCTGTGCACCACTGTATTCAGCTCACCTCGGAAACTGAGCTCAAGATCTCATGCTTGTGAGGCAGGCACTGTGTTGCTGAGTTACATCCCTTGAACTACCTCAGGATTTTTAACTTAAAAAAGTATATTCAGACTTTTATTCTGCCTTGAAATCTTTGTGTTTATACTAGTTACTCCTTAAAAATAAAAAAAATAAAATTTAGTTCCTCCTGAGGTGTGCTCTCACTCACTATACATTATAATTTTGGCAATTGCACTTATCCAGTTTTATCTCTATGCTTTTATTTTTTATTTAAAAATTAATTTTTGGGTTGGATGTTGAATCAATAGCCTTTAAAAATTTTTTTAAATTTTTTTCTTGTTTCAGAACTTTTGTTTGTTTATTTATTTATTTTTATGGCCAGCTCAGCCTGCCCTGGGGGCAGGGCTGGTGCAGCATGTGGTGCCAGGGATCGAACCGCGGTCCCTGCAGCCGCCCAAGCTTTCCTAAGCAGGTGCTTTAGACCACTGAGCCATCCTGCCGGGCCCCTCAATAGCTTTATGCATGCTAAGCAAGCACTGTACCACTAAACTACACTTCCAGTCCCTCTATGATTTTATTTTTTTTAATTAAAAATAAAATTTATTATTTTATTTTTTTTCTTGTTTCAGAACCTTTGTTTGTTTATTCACTCATTTTTATGGCCAGCTCAGCCTGCCCTGAGGGCAGGGCTGGCGCAGCATGTGGTGCATGGGATCGAACCGCGGTCCCTGAAGCCACCCAAGCTTTCCCAAGCAGGAGCTTTGGACCACTGAGCCATCCTGCTGCAACCCCCCCCCCCCCCATGATTTTAAAATGAAACTCCAGACTTGGCGTTACCACACTGGAATAAATTGGATTTCTCTGGTTGTTCCACCAACATCTTTTGTTCCGGGATACCACATTTCTTTCAGTTCTTCCTGTGTCTTAATCTCCTCTGGCCTGTGACCTTTACTCTGACTTTCCTTATTATCATAAATTTAAAATTGAGGAATACTGCTCAGGTGTTTTGTTGAATGCTCTTTAATTTTGGTGGTAGAGAGTTGGTGAGCATATTTAGCGTGGGCTGGTGGCGCTTCAGAAGGACTAGCACAGAGGTGCGTGCTACCAGCGCGACCTATCACCTATGACACCGACCTTGAGTAGCACCAAGGCGCAGTCACAGGGGTTTCCCTCTCCAGTCTAGATTCTCCTGGAGAGGGTTTAGAACACAGTTGCTTGTTTCATTTCACCCTTGGTAGAGTGGAGTGGGGGCATCTTCTGATATTATTTGGAATTCTTCTGTAAGATTTGTTCTTTCCCATGTACTTACTTATCTGATTAATCGATCTTTTATACTTTGGCTGACAATTCGCAATGAGTAGTATTTACGATTAACAACACTAAATTGTATTATTTATTTTGTTGTTATGGTTAGCCTGGTTTTGGCTGTTGGGAGCTGGCTCCTGTGTCCTTTAGACATGGGCACTTTGGAGGACTTCTGTGTCACTTTCTCTGCCCTATCCCCAGTCACTTTTATGAAGAGCCCTACTCCTGGAAGAATGAGAAAAAGAGACTGGAATGCAGATAGCAACTTTATCTTTCTGTTCTTTAAACTTTCTCAGGCTCACTAGGCTATGAAACCCAAGATGGCCTTACTTTGTTTTCCACCATATTTATGCTTAAAAAATCCATTATTTGGTAAATGAATGAAACTTATTAGAACATGCTTTAGTTTCTTCCTTGACACTTTTATTTTTTTATTTTTTTTATTTTTTGTGATACTGGTGATTGAACTTGGAACCTGCCTGCCAGGCAATTGCTTACACCACTGAGCTATATCCCCAGCAGATGCTTTTAACATTGTTACTAAATTTACTTTTGTGTCTCATTTTTACTTTTTGTTAGTTCTCCTATGCTGAAGACATTTGTAATTCATTTATTTTTATTTATTTTTTAAAATGTATTTGGTTGTAGGAGGGTCTCACTATACAGCTTGGACTTGTGGTGATCCTCTTATTTTCAGTCTCCCCAGTGCTGGGATTACAGGCATGTGCCACTATGCCCAGACTCTGGCCAGCTCAGCCCACCTGCCGTAGGTTTGGCATGGCATGTGGTACCAGGGATCAAACCATGGTCCCTGCACTTGCCTAAGCTTGCCTAAGCAGGCACTTTAGTCTGCTGAACTATGTCACCAGCCCTTTATTGAGAATGTACTACATGCCTGTATTTCAATAGCAGTTGTCCATAATCAATGAATATTTGTAATTCTGAGTTCTTATTTTATTATTGTCTGTGGATTTGAAAAGAAATATGTGTAATAGAAAAATATCCCCACCTGAATAAATGTACTATTCTTAACACATGCTTCTGTGACCAGATATGTGGCGTTTCCACCAAATATCCACCAATTTCCTGAAGACACTAGGTGGATGCTCCACAACTAAATTCAGTTCTGAAACTACTTAGAGGTAGAGATATTTCCTAAAATCTAAAGGATCAGTCCCAAAAGACCATCCCTAATTTGGATATCAAAATTCTGGAACTTCAGAACCACTAACTGTAAATTGGGTTTTCCTGTGAGTCATTCCTTAATTTACCTGGTAAAGTAGCTCACAGAACTTAGGACAGCACCATCCTAGTAGTTATCCATTTATGGCAAAGGATATTGTTAAAGGTGCTGATGAACAGTGGGACAGAACAGCGTGCAGGCGAGGTATGGAGAGGGTCCTGGAGTTTCTGTGCTCTAGCTGAGTTGTCCACCTGTCCATCATCCCAGAAAATCCTGCTGGCTCATGGAGGGCGCATCATAGAGACATGACAGAGTGTGAAATCACCTTTTAACTTCTCTCTCTTATCTGGAAGTTGGGAGGTGTGTTTTACTACCCTAAGCTTCTAATCATGACTTGGTCATTCCTGGAGCAATGCCCATTTAGGAGCCTCATTAGAATAAAGATGCTTCTGTCACCCAAATTCCAAGAGACAAGGAGCTCTGTAGCAGGTATTAGGCTCAAATGTCAAATATTTGAATGAAAGATTCTTTTAGTAGCTCTATTGCTCAGGAAGTGAAAAGGGTTTTAGGAGCTCTTGGCTAGGAGCTGAGACGAACGCCAAAATACATATTTCTAATATCATAGGTACATTGATGCTTCCTTCTCCTTTAATTCTTTCTTTCCACAGATTTCCATATGTCAGAACTGGACCAGTACTGAAAAGCTTTGCTCCAAAGCCAATTTCTTCAGGTTGCCTTTCTAGCTTCCTATGTCAAAATGAGACCTGCAAGTCCTAAGTTCAATGTGTATATATTTTTACTATATATATATATATATATATATATATATATATATATATATATATAATTAAATACAGGCAGCAACCATATTGAGTTCACCATCTTACCTGAAAATAACATCAGGAAGTCAATTCAAAGGTTGTGGGTGGGAGAAGTTGTGGAGGAGAAGGGAGTAAAAAGAGAATTAAGCCGTGTTATGTACCTATATCAACTTCTTGCAGTGAACATAACTGTTATACTGCAAGCATGTAGTAATACAAATGAAAAATTTAAATGAAGGAATTGGAAATTTAAAAACTAAATTCTGGGTCCAGCGGGATGACTCAGTGGTCTAAAGCGCCTGCTTGAGAAAGCTTGGGCGACTTCAGGGACCGCGGTTCAATCCCCGGCACCACATGCTGCGCCAGCCCTGCCCTTGGGGCGGGCTGAGTCGGCCATAAAAATGAATGAATAAACAAACAAAGGTGCTGAAACAAGAAAAAAATAAGTAAAAAAAAACCTAAATTCTGAAATTTTTTTGAGACAAGGTCTCAGCATGCAGTCCATGCTGGCCTTGACCCCACTATGTAGCCTAGACTGGCCTTCAACTCATGGTGATCCTCTTCTTTCAGCTTTCTAAGTGCTGGGATTACAGGCATATACCACCACACCTGATTATATTCTGAATTTTTAGCTATAATAAAATTACAGAAGGAAAAATGGTAGAAGTAAATTAGTTGACTTCTCTTAATGTCCTGAGGGGCATAACTTTGGGTTAAAAAAAAAAAAAAAAAAACCAAAACCCTCATACTTTTCTATTGTAAATTTGAATGTTAGCATAATAGTAGCTGGTCGTTCATCTCAATAGCTGTGCCTCAGGGTTACAGAAAGGAATCTCTGTTTTCACCCATGTGGTATGATGCACAACATGATGTGCGCAAAAAATGTCAAACTGAGATTTTTACCCACATTTATGCTGTTTAACTGGTTTTGAGTACATGTACCCGAGTATATATCATGGGTGATAAAAATAGGCCTGCGTCATTTTGCTATGTACTTGCCCATAATAGAATGTGAGTTTATTTTGATTTTCTAGCAAGGTAGCCCAATTCAGTACAATGGTGCTTGAAAAGCTAGATCTCAGACAGCTGAGGTAGCTCAGTGGACTAAGCACCTGCCTGGGCAAGCTCAGGACCCGGGTTCTGATCTCCAGCCCCACATGCTGTGTAGGCCCCACCCCTGGGTGCGCTGAGCTGGCCACGGACACTGGGTGTGGTGGTGCACACCTATAATTCCAGCACTGGGGAGGATGAAAACAAGAGAATCAGTGTAAGACTATGCTGTGTAGTGAGACCCTGTATGCCAAATATATTAAAAAAAGAAAAAGAAGGGCCCGGAAGGATGGCTCAGTGGTCTAAAGCGCCTGCTTAGGAAAGCTTAGGCAGCTTCTGGGACCGTGGTTCGATCCTCGGCACCACATGCTGCACCAGCCCTGCCCTCAGGGCAGGCTGAGCTGGCCATAAAAATAAATAAACAAACAAAAGTTCTGAAACAAGAAAAAAAATTCTTAAAAAAAAAAAAAAAAGAAAAAGAAAGTAAGAAAAAGAAAAGCCAGATCTCCAAGTTTTGGAGGAGGTCAAAAGTTAATCATCAGATCACTTATGCATGGAAGATGAAGATGATGAGGACTTTGACACTGGCCATGTGAGTCGAAATTTCTGTGACAATAAAATGAAGCAAGAATAAAAGCAAACTGGTCAAGCAATGGCCGTGACTTGTCCCAAAGGCTGACACCGACAACAGTTCTACAAAGCACTGTACATGGTTCCAAAGTTAATCCTGAGGGGATTTGACCCTGGAAGATACAAAAGATGAATGTTTTGTTATACAGGTCTTGCTTTACGTTGCCCTTGATCACCCAGCAGAAAAGCTTAATTATGAGGCATAAAATGCAGAGCTAGATTAGTATGATGACCTGTAGGAGGCTTAAATCAACATCTTCCAACATTGCCAGTTTCACCAGTAACCCAGTACAATTATGGAACATTGGACTATATATACAACTACTTCCTCTCAGTTCAAAGAGAAGAAATTTTTTCTTTTTTTCTTTCCTTACCAATATTGATTAGAAAATTTGTCACGTGCTCTGTATAACTACTATGAGGACAACAATATGCAATGTGTTAATTATTGCGAATGTGTTTTGAAACTATCAAATTGTTATTTCTTATTAAAAGTAATAAAAATAAAAAAAATTAAAAAATGAGGAAAAATTGTCCTAGAATGTGGACAAATAAAAACATTATAAAGTGAAAAAAAAAATGGAGCAAGAATAGGTTGATACAGACACAGAGAATGTAGACTTCTTTGATTTAGATGATGAAGAAAACAGCAATATAAGTACATAGTTGACTAGTTAAAATGTTGCAAAATGATCATGAATCAAGTGTAACAATCCAATGTTAGATCTAGGTCCAAAAATATAGTGAGGATCCTGAAGTGGTGAAATCTATTAGAATGCCAATGCTGCCAGTCAATGTTGGAAATTTTTAATAGAAAACAATGCTATAAGATGTGAAATACACAATACTGAAATACAAGCAAAACATTCTGTGTGTACTGATAGCTATACTAAAAAATGTATTTATTATGGCACCTCACTAGCTGAACTCAAAGCATTCATAGGTTTTCTGTACTTAGCAGGGCTTTCTCAATGTCACTGAAGGAACATAAAAGTGATGGAAAAGGGATGGGTGTGGTCTTGAGGTTTGTAGAATAACAGTGACACTGAAGTCATTTGTTTTCTTTCAGAAAGGTTTGTGGGTAATTGTCAAGCGACTTATATACCTTTTGAATACATGACTATCGATGAACATCTTTGTGGTGATTGATACATTGTGTCAGCTTGAGATGTGGGAAGCTTGGCTGGATCCGCTTGGTGATTCCACACCCTGGGGTGTGGGGAGCCCTGCCCTAGGGTGGGGAGGGCCTGACCTAGAGTGACTCAACATATGAAGGTTATATAAAGGGGCTGATGAAGGCTTCTGTGTGCCCCACCTCCTTGGAGGAGTTCTAATATTATTATTATTATTATTATTATTTTTCTAGCTCAGGCTGCCTTAAGGTTGGGAGTGGGGATCAAACTACCATCCCCTGTGCCTGAATGGGATTGCCTGCACAGGCACTTAAACCACTGAGCTAACCTGAATGCCCCAGGAGTTCGCATTTTTGCTGTGCCCTTTGCAGCTGCACTACTTCGGAGGAGTTCCAATCTTCATGGTGGAACTCCAGTCTTCACAGTTGGGGTAAGAAGAAGGGAAAGAGGCTTGATAGATGCTGCAACTGCTGCGCCTTCCTCTGCTCTTGGCTGTTCTCTGCTGCCATGAACTGCTGCCTTCTTCCCGGAGGCAGCCAAAGATAGACCAAAACTTCCACTAACTGTGAGCTAGATAAAGCTTTCCTTCCTTAGTTTTGGGTGCTTGATATTTTGTCCCAGCAATGAGTAAAAAGTTGCTGAGACAGTCTTGTAGCATTTTAGCTTTGCCATAGCTTCATGCAATGCAGTCTCAAAAAATCTTCAAAATATGGCATAGAAATGTATACCTTTGTAGATGTGAAAATTTATGCTGTCAATTTAGAAATTTATCTTGGAGCACGTCTATCATGTCCTTATTCATATAGTAATAAACCAAATAATGTTGCGATTAGACTTGTTGATCCCATCTTCAAAAGGAACTAGAATCTGACATTCAACAATTGATTTACCAGTTTCCAGCTGATGTCACACTTGTCATTAGAGTACATTGCCCAGCACAGAAACGGGGCACAGGAATAAAGCAGAAATTCCAAATCAGTGTTGTAACTTCCAAACAGTTAGTTGTATAGTACAATCTTTGGATTTCAGAAAGATAGAACATTGGCTTCATACATGGCAAAGAAAAACAACCTGGTAGGGCTGATGTCAACATTGTCCCATAATGGATATGCTGATAAGGAAACTTTGACAAAACAGAAGCCTGAGATGCTAACTTTCTACAGCAAAACAAAAGGCAGAGCAGATGTTGATGAGTTATACGTAAACTATGGCTTCACACAAAGCACAAAGTGCTGAGCAGTGGTTGTGTTTTACTTCATACTAAACATAAGTGCATAAATGGTTTGGTAGTTTATAATGAAAATAACATGCATAAAATACCATGGAGAAATTTTCCTAGAAGATTGAGACTGGATCTCATAAGAGATCATATAGAGCAGAGGAACAACAAAATGTTTTTGCCTAGGGACCTATGCAAAAAAAATTGTGGAGCATACTGTCAAGTGAGTAGGTAGGTACCATATCACAAAGACTTCCTACGACAACTGGAATACCAAAAAGATGTCAACTGTGCCCTATAGGAAAGGACAGAGAAATAAAACATAAATGCTATTGGGGTAAGTAATATTTATGGATGGGCATGCAGCTGTCATGTGTGAAAACTGCCTCCAATGTGACAGTTGAGACAACGATTATTCCTGTGGTGGATTTCCTATATTACAATGAAGTTCATGTAGGTTTCTATTTCTGATGTTATCTTACAGGTTTTATAAGCAGATGAACAGCTAATGTGAAAATGCTGATGTCTAGTCTAAGCACTCAGTATACACTGACATTTTATTTTGTGGGTACCTTATTTTCCTGCTAAGCACACACTGTAGGATACATTAGGTAGCTCCTAACAAAATAGGCAAACAAGAGAGGCGACAACAGTGGCCTGCCACACAGGAAAGGAAAGCAAAGGGCGTGCGCTGTCAGAGTAAGCCACATATGTGTATAGAATGTGCTATTGTCATGTGTGAAGATTGCCTTTGGTGTGATAATTGAAATAAAGATTCTTTTTAAAATTTTTGGTAAAACATTTAATTAATCAATTAATTAATTTGGTACATGGTCTTGCTATGCAGCATGGACTTGCATGATCCTCCTGTCTCAGCCTCCTCAGGGCTGGGATTACAGGTGTGGGCCACCATGCCCACTTTTGGTGGCTGGCTAGGCATGGGGCTGCCACAGCATGTGGTACTGGGGATCGAAAAATCTTCATGTTTGTCAGGCAGGCACTTAGACCGCTGAGCTATCTTCTTAGCTTGAAATAAAGACTTTTTTTTTTTTTTTTGTAGAGTTCTATTGGTATTTTTAATTGTAGCTCAGATAGAAAATTCTGTTGTTATTTTTAAAAAATAGTTGATGTTGAAAATTTGATGGTTTTTTAGGAACACTAAATACATATTAAAAATCCAATACTTTATTTTTTGATTTTTTTAATGTTAAATACTCATTGCTCAATATACTAAAATTAAAATTAATAATTCATCAACAGAAATATGCTAAATAATAAGTGTGGGTATTATACACCCACAATAATATGCCTTTATGACAACATTGGCACAATGTCCCTCAGGCTACTTAGAGTGTGTGCATCAGTTACAACGACGTGTATATCCACCTAAGGGGGTGACAGATGCGCAGATGGAAAAACTCACAAATGTCAGAAACATGTAAGCTAAAACAACAATGAGATACCTGTACTGGGTGAGCTCACATTTTATTTATTTATTTATTTAGAAGAATTTTTAATTTAATTTTATTTTTTTCTTGTTTCAGAACTTTTGTTTGTTTGTTTATTTATTTTTATGGCCGGCTCAGCCTGCCCTAAAGACAGGGCTGGCGCAGCATGTGGTGCTGGCGATCGAACCTCAGTCCCTGCAGCCGCCCAAGCTTTCCTAACTAAGCAGGTGCTTTAGACCACTGAGCCATCCTGCCAGGCCCCTAACTCACATTTTAGGCTAGAAATGTAAACCTTGTGCTTTCTGCTGTGTCAGAAATGTATACTCACCTCTGTTCTAGGTTGTTTAGTAACTAGTGGCTGTTTCTTGCTGTTTGCTAAGATAAAATTCCTCACTAATTCCTGTAAACAAAGTTAGCTTACAGAGATGACTTCAAAAGGGGACTAAGTGGGCTTAACTCCGTGTAACCTTGGTCTGTGCAAGGCTATGTGTACTCAGGTGCAAGATAACCAGAAACTAAACAATGCCTCCAGAAAATTTAGATTGAGTAATGGTCACATTGACCCTGAAAGCATTATTTTGTGTCAGACGATGAATTTGTTTACTGAACTGAATGTGGTTCCATGTTTTAAAAGACCCCTGCTTCTGAGCTAGCCGCCATTCAGTCCTGTGTGAGAACTAGTGGCCCTGGGCTTGGTAATAAATGGCTTTTGTAAATTCCAATATGGCTTCTGATCTGGTTTCTACACTGAGTGACCCATAACAATATCTCCCTTGGGACAGAAGAAAAGTGGAAAACATTAGTCATTACTGGGGAAAAGCAGAGAAAGTGTTGCTATTCTGTAGTGTTGGTAAAGATGAGGACTATTTTAGCCCTTTTAGCCTCATTTATTAAAATTAAAATATGCAGATTATTTAAAATATATGCAATATTGAATGTATATCTAATATCGTTAATGACACACAAGTAAATTATAAAGAATGGTGAAAAATGGGGCCTGGCGGGATGGCTCAGTGGTCTAAAGCGCCTGCATGGGAAGGCTTGGGCGGCTTCAGGGACCGCGGTTCGATCCCCGGCACCGCATGCTGCGCCAGCCCTGCCCTCGGGGCGGGCTGAGCTGGCCATGAAAATGAGTGAATAAACAAACAAAGGTTCTGAAACAAGAAAAAAAAATAAATAAAAATTAAAAAAAAAAAAAGAATGGTGAAAAAATGAACCACTCTCAAGGTAGGAAATCACTAAAATTATGACAAACTCTGCTGGAGTGCTTCCTTTGCTTCTTCTGTCTTTTTTTAAAAAAATCATTCTTTTTTCTTTCTTTCTTTCTTTCTTTCTTTCTTTCTTTCTTTCTTTCTTTCTTTCTTTCTTTCTTTCTTTCTTTTTTTAATACAGGGTTTCACTATGCAGTTCAGGGTGAACTTGAGCTCACTTTGTAGCCCAGGGTATCCCAAAACTCGCAGTGATTTGTTGTATGAAACCAGTTGGAACTGAAATAATAATGAGAAGACTGGATTATTATAGCTACAGAGGGCCCACTGAGCTTAGTCCCACTTTATGTGAGCTCCCCCCCCCCACTGAAACTTCTCCCACTCATTGAGGGCTAAGAACAGGCTAAGGAATGTGCATAACTAATCTGGTGTCAATAAGCTGCTATTTACATCACCTTCCTGCATCCCAGGTAAAGGAACAAAGAATAGACAAGGCTCTAGCTCAGCGGTTCTTAACCTGTAGGGCGTGACCCCGGCGGGGGTTGAACGACCAAAACACAGGGGTCGCCTAAAGCCATTGGAAAATACATATTTAAACCCATGCTATGCCATGGTGAAATGTTATTTATTGGAATTAGTAATAAATATTTCTCAACATATAATTAAATATTGTTTTTGTGATTAATCACTATGTTTAAATTATGTTTGATTTGTAGCAATGAGAATACATAATGCATATCAGGTATTTACATTCTGAATCATAACTGTAGCAAAATTACAGTTTTGAAGTAGCCACCAAAATTATTTTTTGGTTTGGGGTCACTCCAACATGAGGAACTGTATTGCAGGGTCACGGTATTAGAAAGGTTGAGAACCACTACTCTAGCTCCAGGAATGTGTTCTCTTGTTTCCAGTTTACCAGAATAATTACGAGGAGCCAGTTTCCTTAGGCTCTCTTCTCTGTTCTTTCCTCCCTTGGCTCAGTAAATTTCTGCCTCGTATTGCTACAGTGATGATCCTCCTGCCTCAGCCTCTGGAAAGCTGGGATTAGAGCCATGTGCCAACACACCCAGCCCCCTTTTGTCCTTTGAGAAGTAATCATCATGTAGTTCTCTTGCTTTATTCTTTTAAAAACAGAACAAATGCATATGCTCTTTGACTCAGTAATCAGCCTGTGTCTCCATTTCCTAGAAATAAAAGCCGTAGCATGTGAGGACATGCAGTAGGAATGTTTACAGCAGTATTGTTTGTAGCAACAAACAAGTGGAATCAGTGAATGCTCATTAGTGACTGAATAAATTACAGGACATCCACACCATGGAATTCTCTGTGGTCATCAAAAAACGATGGATTAGAGCCATACCAGCTGCCTTGGAGGGTGTCCATGGCATTTACGGAAGGAGGAAGTAAGAGCCAGGGTGGATGCATAAAAAGATAAATGCCTATGTGTTATACACAATGTATAAATATAAATATTTGCATGTGATTTTATGAATATGGTGATAAATTTGGAAGACCATATTTTAGGTTATCAATGGGAATTACCAGAGAGAGGAAAAAGTGGTGTGCTGTGGAGTGAAGCAAACTAGATAGAAGAATTTGCCTATGCCTCAGGTATTGCACTAGAGAAATGAGCCCCAAATCCCTCTTATTTTTCCCTAGAGCTTGCATGAGGGCTTGTTTGGAAATGCTCAAGGCTCTGCCTCAATATGTGTTTGTGTGATTATCACATGTGCAAATGACACTTATAATCGTGATGTGATTTTGAGCAAATGGTTTTATTGTTCTAGGTCTAATGAGGTTTCACGTATTCAGCAGAGATGATAATAATGAACCTAATTAATGGCTGGAATCTTTCCAGGTGAACTGTGGAAATCACTCTGCCTGGATTAAATATGTAGTCCTTTACTATGACGAAATGTAGTCTGACCTATGTACCCTGGTTGTGAAGTCATTTCTCTCCTTTGTGTTCATCCATTCTGCCTTTAAAATGGCACTGTTGGGTCTGCTGAGTGGCCATGGGCTGTCTGTTCTCTCAGGATCCACGCATTGCCGTTTGGTCCTGAGGACATGTAATTTACCTGACCATAGGCAACTTGAACTTTGTATAGTTTCCCAGAGCTGTTGTAGCAAAGAACTACAAACCAGGTGGCGTAAAACAACAAAAAGTGATTCCTTCACAGGCCTGGAGGCAGGAGTCTGCAGTTAAGATGGCAGGAGGACGTGCTTATGCTGGAGGCTTCTGGGGAAGCAGTCTTCCTTGCCTGCCTTCCTTTGCTGCAGGTGGATGCTGGCGATCCTTAGCCTTCCTTGGTTAGTGGTTGTGTGGATCCATCTCTGCAGAGCATCAGCTTTGCGCCTTCAGCTGCCTTTTAATATTAATTTCTTGTGAGGCTGAGGCAGCAGGATCATCACGAGTTTGAGGCCAGCCTGTTAATATAGTGAGTTTAAGAAAAGCCTGAACTACATAGCAAGACCCTGTCTTGAACAAATACACCCAAGGAACTAAAAAAAAAATAAATCAGTTAATTAAAATTTAAACTCATACATAAAAATTATACATATGTATGGAGGTGGCAGGGGGTGTTTCAGCATATGTACACATGTGTAATGTTTAAATCTGATTGAACAACCATCTCCTCAAATATGTATCATTTATTTACAGTGAAACCACAGCCTTCTATCTTTTTGGAATATATAGTACATTACTGTCATCTATAGTCAGCCAACAGTAGCGCACCAAAACTTCTCAGTTGCCTTTCTAGCTATAACTAGTTCCTGTTGCTCACTCTTTCCACATTCCTTCCACTCCCCTAGCCCTTTCCTCACCTTCCCAGCCCTCTCACTCCTCTAACCACCCCAGCCTCTGGTAAACCATCACACTACTCTCAACTTCTCTGAGCTCAACTCTTCACAATTTTACATGCTGTGCTTCTTTCTCTGTCTTAACTCATTTAACACAATGATTTCAGTTCCATCTATGTTATCACAAGTGATGGGGCTTCGTACCCCTCTCTGTAGCTGAATAGTATTTGTATACTATTTGTATTTGTATTCATGTATATGTCCCCATTTTCGTTATCCATTTGTCAGGTGATGGAGAGCTGGGTTGTTTCTACATATGGTCCATTGTCCAATGTTTCTACATTGTCCATTGAATTCAGGGCCCACTGCAGTTCATAATGTCTTCATCTCACCTTAACTGATGACATTCAGAAATGAAGTCATATTTGGATGTTCTGGGGGCACATGAATTTCAGAGTACACCATCCACTCCAGGAAAGACACATGAGGGGTTTCAGTCTCTCTCCTGCTTCCTGTCCTCTGTCTGAGAGCTGTGCTGTCCTGGAGCCTGGGGTTGGCACTGCCCACTTTGATGCCTCTGGTAACACAAGGGTGTTACCAGAGGTCTGCCACTAAGCCCTGTGACTTGGATGTGGGATCTGGGGGAATCTTCTGGACCTGGAAACCATTTCACTGAGAGCAATACTTGGGAACCTACAGCAACATCCATCCACCATTTTTCTTGAGCATATTTGGTACTCTGATGAGCAAGGCTTTCTTTAATTTTTACAGAAACCTCAAAAGCAAACAAACTAGGCATAGAGACCAGGGTTTGATCCCTAGTACCACATGCAGCATCGAGTGGGCCACTGAGACCAGGCATGGCGGTACCTGCTTGTAATCCCAGTGCTGGAGAGGTGGAAAATAAGAGGATCACTATGAGTATGAGCTGCATAGTGGGACCCTGTACCGAATACATAAAAAAAGCAAAAAATCTTGAATTCTAAAACAAGGAGGGATTCTGGCTGTGCTCACCCTTGGGGCTCAGTATCATTATCATCACCCTGGCTTTCTGCTAAGGACCTTGACAGTGTGCGTTCCCTACTCACACAGCTCAGTAGCTCTTCTTTGGCTCAGGCTTCTGAGACATGATGGGTCCTGTCGGTTTCATCTGAGCCCTACCTACCCACAGAGACTCTCAGGGATGTGTTTTTGACTCTAGTGTAATGAAGAGTGAGGTTTCTATCTGGGCATTGTGGAGTGCACCCATAAATCCCAGCACTCTGAAAACTGACAAGAGGATTGCAGGTTTAAGCCCAACACAGGCAACTCAGCGACTTCTTGAATTTTTAAAAATTCAAGAAGCAGGGTCTGGGGAGATAGCTCCACGGCACAAGTGCCTGACTGGCAAGTGCAAGGTCGTGAGTTCGAACCCCAATCCTGAAAAAAAAAAAATTGGCAAGGTCTGAGGATGTAGCTCAGTGTGAAAGCTCAGGGCTCAATCTCCAATAGTGTAGAAATAAGCAGACAAAAACCAAAAAGGTGAGAACTCACAATGAAGAACCCAAGAAAAGATATTTAAATTTGTGTTAATGGTCAATAATTATGACAAACCAATTTTAGTTACTGCTATGGTTTGTATATAGGTGTCCCCAAAAAGCTTCATGCCGTCATGGGGCAGCTTCTGGAACTTGTAATTGATTATTGTGGAAGTGGGTGCTGCACCTCTTTTGGGATATGTGATTTTCATTTCAGTGTAAGAAAGGAAGAGAAGTTAGCTGCTTGAGCTGTTGTACCTCTCTCCCTGTGCTCTTGTTCTTAGCTGTCACCATGAAAGGCTGTTTTCTGCTATGTGCCTCTGCCTCGGAGCCAGCTGAATATGGACTGAAACCTCCAGTAACTATGAGCTCAATAAACCTTTTTTTTCCTTCCTTCATTTTGAGTGTCAGGTGTTTGTCTCAGCAAGGAGAGAAGAGCAACTACGACAGTTACATTTTTTCTTGTGATAAAACATATCTAAAATTTATCATTTTAACTATTATAAAGTATACAGTTCAGTGATGTTTAGATAGTCTCAGTGTTCTGTAACTAACCTTATTATCTATTCCAAAAGACTTTTATTGCACCTAAAGAGAAATGTGCACTCGTTAAAAAATGGTTCTCTGTGGGCAGCCGGGGAACCCCTTCTTTGTGTCTCTGTGCAGGCTTGTGCATTCTGCACATGTCATACAAGTAGCAGTGTCCACTGGGAGAGTTATTTCATTTATCTTCATCAGTTGGGCCAATATATTCTAAGATTCTTTTACCCGATACATAGGCAGTATTTTGGAAGCACTGGTCTTCACATTTATAGACATTTATAAAGCTATTATGAGTCTGACCCCTGTCCCTGTCAGGTTTTCTTACTGTTAACACATCGCACCTCTGTGATGCATTTATCAACTCTCAGACACAAACACTAAAATATTTTTGGTGAACCTAGGTCGCATCTGGATTTCCTAGTTTTCTCCATGCGTGTGCCTTCTCTGTCTGTGACCTCACCCAGGGTGCCATGGTGATGTAGTTGTTATGAATCTCCAGCCATCTCTGTTACTATCAGTTTTCTACCTCTTTACTTTGCCATAGCTCTGACAGTCTTGATGAGCACTGGCCAGCTCCCCCGAGAACTGTTCAGTTTTTAATTTTAATTTTAATTATTTATTTTTGTGTTTTAGAACAGGGTCTATAGTGTCTCACTACATAGGTCATACTTGTAGTGATCCTCCTGCCTTCAGCCTCCCAAGTGCTGGGATTACAGGGGCGTATCCCCACGCCCAGTCTCAATTACCATCTCAGTGAGCCCTGGGGGTGGGGCCAGTAGGACATGCCAGGGATCGAACCCCAGCTGCTGTGCTCTGCCTAAGCAGGTGCTTTAATCCGCTGAACTATTTGGCTGGCCCAAGAACTGTTTATTTTTTTGTGAATGTCATAGAGGCCTATCTCTACCTGATGTAAGTTTTCCTATAAATCTGTGGCCCTGCACAGTTACATAGGAGTGATCAATTCTAACGTTCTACAGTACAGTAGGGTAGCATAATTTAAATCAATTTACCATACTGTATAAAGAACTAGAACCCAGAAGTTCCAAGATTTCTAACACAAAGAAATAATAATTTACTTTATTTTATTATTTTTATGTATTTGGTACAGGTATCACTATGCAGCTTGTACTCACAGTGATCTTCCTGTTTTCAGCCTCCCTAGCATTGGAGTTAGTGGCCGGGTTCAGCATTCCTGGTGGTGAGGCTGGTGTGGCATGTGGCACCTGTGCTTGCCTAAGCAGGTTCTTAGTCTGCTGAGCTATCTCACTGGCCCAAAAGAAAAAATTTTTAAGGAGATGAAGATGCTAATTGCCCTGATTTGATCACATTGTATATATGTAACAAAGGATTATACTGTACCTTCTAAGTATGTATAGTATTTAATTCAATAAAAATTATACCTCGATTATCACAGAGCTCTAAGAATATACTGAAACTCATTGATTGTGTGCTTTAAATGGGTAAATTGTATGGTGTGTAAATTGACCTGAATAAGTTATTGTTGGGCCGGGTGGGATGGCTCAGTGGTCTAAGGCCCCTATTTAGAAAGCTTAGGCAGCTGCAGGGACCATGGTTTGATCCCCGGCACCACATGCTGTGCCAGCCCTGCCCTCAGGGCAGGCTGAGCCAGCCGTAAAAATAAATAAACAAACAAAAGTTCTGAAACAAGAAAAAAAAAAAAACATTAAAAAAAAGAGTTATTGTTAAAAATGCTCCCCTCTCCCCCACCCCACTATAACACTGGGGTGAAAAGATGTGAGTCTCGAGGTATTTAAGAGAGGTCACTGGCTTGTGTTCTTTGTTTAGCATTTGCCAGTGTTCCCAGCCAAGGCCCTGGCAGCACTGCAGGAGCGAAACCCATTCTCACAGGCCTCAGGCTTCTTCAGGCAAGGCAGAGAGGAGGCTCCAGCCCAGATGCAGTGCCAGGAACTGTCCACAGCGGCTCCACTACAGGCTGCTCGCGCCTAGGCTTGCTCTAGCACATGTCCAGCTGGACCCTCAGGTCCCCTTCAGAGGAATTTCACTATCACCTAATTAGGTAACAGAGCAACTGGGCAGCCATTACTTATATAACAGACATGGAGTTGTAAATTATTCTATTTAATTAAGAACTGCACATTTCCTATTAAAGAACAGCTTATCATAGGTTAGTAAATTTATTGGGAACACTTAACTTTAGCTAATTAAGCTGTTTGAACTCAAGGCAAGGGCATTCATTAATAATCAAGCCCCAGCAGTTAAGGGCAATTAGTGAAACAGCTGGTCTTTATCTCACCGATAAAGGATGGTTAATAGAGATCTTTACAGCTGTTACAAACTTCCCCAAAGCAATATCTTCTTCCAAAGTTTGCATGGGTAAAGAACATGGAAGGGAAACTAAATTTAAGAAAACTTAACATTGAGAATGATGAGGTTTCCCAGCTCGGAGATGAGGGCTAGAAGGGGCAATCCACCCACAGGACCCTGGTGCCCTGGGGTCTCCCCTGCCTTGGCCAAGTCAGACCTCAGTGGCAGAAACAGAGCTATGGTTTCGGTTTCCCCTGGAACCTTGGTTTCTCTAGGAGCTAAGGTGAAACACTGGTCATCTTTGGACACACATGCAGTATTTCTGAAAGAAACTTGCAGGAACATGGTCTGACAAAAGGCTTTTTTTTCTTTCTTTCTTTCTTTCTTTCTTTCTTTCTTTCTTTCTTTCTTTCTTTCTTTCTTTCTTTCTTTCTTTCTTTCTTTCTCTCTTTCTTCCTTTCTTTTTTACCTGACCTGTGTATGTCTCTAGGTAAAAGTCTCAATGTGAAATTTTATTTTGAAATTTTACAATGGTCTTACGTGTTGGGATTGTCTGTCATTTTTGGGAATAAAGTTGCAGGGAAACTGGCAGCGGTCCCACTATCTATGAGCAACCTTCCTCTGGCTAGGTGGCAGGGCTACCAGCAGGTGGGCTGTCCTCTGTCCCTCACTCCTACAGCCCTTGGCCACCCATTGTGTGCTGGCTCTAGGAAACCATGCAACAGAAGGGCCAAGGCCCCTGCTCCCAGAGCTTACAGTCTAGTGGAAAGGTGAGCGACAGTGAAGCTGAGAAGGTGGCGAGGCACTGCATTCAGCTAGGGGCGCCTCTTGGGTGTCTCAGGGGATGTGGAGTAGGTGGCTGGGGGGCATGCAAGCCTGGAGCCATCGGTGGTTGCGGCTCTATAGATGATCACATATCAGGGAGAGATGAGGTCTCTTACATAGCGAAGAAGGCCTAAACTAGGAAAAAGAGGAGACTGTTGGAGGGCAAGAGAAGGGGCAGGCAGTCAGATGGAACACCGGGAGAGTGGGTACCCTGAGAGCCAGGTGAGGAGGAATTTCAGGAGCTCAGTTCCTGTATTTTCCTGTGTAGTAGTTTTCATCTGTTTATAACTCATTTCAGCTTGCATTAGCACTTGAATCATGGTTTCAAATAATTACTGTAATGATGACGGCAGGAGGCATTTATTAAATTCCATTTTGCACTGCACGGTATGCTGAGCACTTTACCTGTTCTCTTACTGATCGTTACTGCCGCTCTCTGAGGGTGTCACTGTGATATCCTTGTTCAGCAAAGTAAGGCCCTGAGAAATTAAGGGACTTGTCCAAAGCCACACAGCCAATAAGAGGTAGAGCCACTATCAGAACCCTGTAGGACTAAAATCCTTCTGGAGATACATTATCTTTGCATAAATACTCAAAAGAGTTCCCAGGAGCACTGGTGGTAGGACAAAGAAATGGTTATAAGGAATATTCATTCTAGCATCTAAGAATGAATGTGAAGGGCTTGGTATGTATTGCTTCAGATACAGAACGGAGGCAAGCAGTGCAAATCCTTTTTCCCATAGAAAGCTTCAGCGCATTGGTAACTGTCCATTTTGGGAGCAAAATAAATATGGGACACCTGTAACTGAGAGCAAGAGAAGTTTACTTCGACTCACACCAGCAGAGGTTTTAGTTCACAGCTGGCTGGCTCCAGGCATGGCAGGTGGAAGCTGATGCTTGCCAGGTGACAGCATATTGGAAAGCACCAGGGAGAAAGGGCCAGGACCAGATACAGTCCTCAGGGGAGTTCCCCCAAGTGCCCCAGATACAGCCACAAGCATCTTACTAATCTCAGGCATTTCCCAAGCCAATGAAATTGGCACTCAGGGTCAGCCATCAGACTCAGTATCCTCATCTGTAAAGCAGGGGTGTGATAACCATTCCATCTGCTTTGTAAGAGGACTGAGTGTGTAATGTATAGAAACCATCTAGAACAAGGTCTGTCCTGTGGGTAATGCACAACACTTATTGGCCTTGATGATGGAAAGGCCATGTTGCTCATGGTCAGTTATTTACACCCTCTGGGGCTTACTTTCTCTATTTATAAAATGGGGGCGATGCCAGTTACTAGCTCATAAGATTAAAAAGGCTCAATAAGCTGTTTTATAAAAGGGGGAATGTGGAATTCTCCACTGGGTTTTAGCCTTTACTTGGCTTAAATATGGTAGGGACAGAGGCAAGCAACACACCTGTTGGGAATGAGCTACATTAATATCAGCTAGAGGAAAGTGGGCGGAGTCAAACCTCTGCCAGTTTCCACCTGGGCTCTGGTGACCGGCAGCCTGTGTAAGATGAGGAGATGTCTGGTGAAGGCACTGTGCTATCCCCTGAGATGGTTTCCACCTGCCTGAGCAGCATGGAGCCAGGGAGGGGGGCCCTGTAAAGTCCCCTCCAGGAAAGGCCCAGGTCCACCCACAGGCTCTGTCACCTATTCTAGCCCCTGGAAGCATCAGTTCCTTGCTCTTTGTAAGCTCTGTTCCTTCTGGCCTCTGCCCAGCTCCATTAGAGCCTAATCATATTTGAAAGCAGTTTTATCTGTGATTATTCATCCATATGTGAGGAGCTTATGCATCTAAGCTGCTACTTCCATCCAATGCAAGCACAGGGCCCTGTTAATACACACAGGCCTGGAGTTAGCAGGGAAGCCATCCCTAGCCCCATCCAAGCTGGGAGATTTTAGGGAATTAGAAGTGACCAGCTTTGTGGGTGGGGAGGTGGAGCGAGCCATATGGGCCTGGAGACAGGGAGCAGAACAAATAGGCGAGAAATAATAGCAAGGACTCCAGCCAGGTCCATCAATCGATAGGTGAGCTTATCCTCCAGGCAGAGCTTCTCAGACTTTAATAAGATGGTGTCTATGAAGATTACGTATTAGCTCAGAGGACAATATTTCATTTTCACTGGCTCTTTCCAATCTGCAGGAGATGATGTGCTGTGCTAGGGTTAGCGCTCATACTCATATTTCAGGTTAATTCTCTGTTAAATGGTAGTGAGGTTTCGTGTCTTCCTAGGGTTGTGGGGGATAGGTGAGGGGTAGGGGGCAGACAGCGAGGCAAAGGAGCAGACCAAGGGCAAAGTGGGACACACCAGCTGGGACCAAGAGAAAAATCATGAGCTAGCCTTTGCTTTTCCTATCTTTATTTTGTTACAATTTTCATGTAATTTATCCATTTAAAGTGAATAGTCCAGAGTTTTTTTAACTGGATATACAGAGTTGTGCAATTGTTACAACAATCAGTTTTTAGAGCGTCTTATTCCTTCAAAAAGAAGCTGCAGGGCTTACCACATGCCATGCCAACCCTGGGACCCTGGGTGGATGCGCTGGCCACCAAAACCGGGCATGGTGGCCCAGGCCTGTACTCCCAGCACTGGGGAGGCTTAGACAGGAGGATCACTATGAGTCCAAGCTGCATAATAAGACCCTGTACCAAGTAAATAAAAATTTAGGGCTGGCAAGATGGTTCAGTGGTCTAAAGCTTTTCTGCTTAGGAAAGCTTAGGCAACCTCAGGATCTGAGGTTCAATCCCCAGCACCACAAGCTCTGCCAGCCCCACTCCCGGGCTGGCTGAGTTAGTCATAATACAAAAATAAATAAATAAATAAATAAATAAATAAATAAATAGATAGATAGATAGATAGATAGATAGATAAATAAATAGATAAATAAATAAAAAAGAAGCAGCGTATCTATAGCAGTCATTCGCCATCTCAACAGCTCCCCAGCCCTAGGTGACTACTATAGGCTGTCCCCTGTGTCTGTGGGTTTCATATCTGTGAATTTGACCAACCACATTTCAAAACTATTAGAAATAAAGACTTGCATCCGAGCTAGGTATGGCGGTGCATGCCTGCATTCCTGGCACTTAGAGGATGAGGTGGGAGGACTGTAAATTCAAGATCAGTCTGTGCTGAATGGTGAAGCCCTGTCTCAAATAATTGCATCTGTACTGAATATGCACAGACATTTTTCTTGTTGCTATTCCCCTCACAATGTAGCATAGTGGCTCTCCACATTGAATTTTGATTTAAGTTTAGAGGTGGATATATGGAGGTTATATGCAACTATTATAGCATTTTATTTAAAGGACCTGAGTACCCATGGATTTTGGTGTCTGCAGAGTTCCTGAATCCAAATGCTTATGGAAGCTGACGTAGATATAATCCACATTCTGTCTTTACAGGCTTCCCTATTGAGTACAAATGAAATGTGGCATTTTGCAACTGTCTTCTTTCACTTGTAGTAATTTCTAGGTTCACCCACATTGGAGCATGTGTCAGTATTTCATTGTTCCATTGTAGGGAGACAGCAAATGTTCAATTATCTATTCATATGTTGAAGGACAGATCGCTTTTATTTTGGACTATTAGGAAAAATGCTACAATCAGCATTAGTGTACAAGATTTTATGTGGACGTGCCCTTAGATTCCTTTTTATGTACCTACGGAGCGGGTGGAGTTGCCCAGTTGCTTCTCGAAGCAGCTGCAGCATTTTCTCTCTGCACGAGCAGTGCATTTCTTCGAGTTCTCTTATTTTTCTCACCTTGCGGGTGTGAAGTGTCTCCTCTTGTGGGTTCCATTTTCACTTCCCCAGGGGCTAATGATGTTGAGACCCATTTGCCATTGAAAATCTTCTGTGGAGAGGTAGCTCCAAGGGGCTCTAAGTCCAGCCATAAAGATGGTTCTCTGGAACCAAGAGAGCGATCCAAGGTCTCACCTGGCTTTATTCAGTGGAGGAGTGACTTGAGGAAGAATGACTGAGAATTGTGGGAGGTAGGTGAATACTGTGAGCTGAGCTAGGTGGGGGTCCAACATTTACATCTGCCACCTGCAGAGGATATGCAGAGAGAGTAATCTGCATAAGGCTATTCAGATAGTATCTGATGTTTTGGGTAGTCTGGTGCTTCAGCTTTGCTGCAACCTTTCAAGTCCCAGGAAGTCATAGCCTCTGTCTCGAGGCTCTTTCCCAGCTGGCTGCGCCGAGCATAGTCTCTTTGACCTGTCACAACCCGGCTCACATTAAGGAGCAGCAGGTGTAGATTACCAGGGAGACACGCATACCGCCTTCAAAGACTATCACCAACACCTCAGCTAGACCAGTATACATTGCTTAAGGCCAATTGAGAGGATAAACAAAAGTCTTAGCCAGCTCTTACATATCAATACAAGGAAAAAGGGAGGGCTAGACTCAGTCAAAATAGAGACAGTTGCTCTTCCTTCAGGAGCAACTTAGTTATAAATATGTTTTAGTGTCTTTACTTTCGCCGTGGTTGCATGGGAAGCGGTAGATTGGAATTACCTTGGTGAGATTCTAATGATGTAACTTTGGGATTACAAATACTGACTTCTTACATCAAAATGAGGACCTAAAAGGGACTCCTACACTCTCCACATTTTAAATCATAATTTTAAGGACCATCCCATCAACATATTATATAAACAATTACAGAAATGAAAGTGCTTTCGGAACCATGCACAGGAACCCAAATCCTACCCTGTCTTTCTGGCCCTGCTGTGCCACAGGTCCTACAGGCATGTTTGTACCCACATTTTGCAGAGCTTGAGGTAAGAACACATAAGGAGCTGCACTGACAGTACGCTGTGTATGTATTTCAACATCAATCATTAGGCACGGTATTCTCCTCATGGCAAACAAACACTCATGATGATAATATTAAAAAATACTTTTAAAGCTCAGGCTTTATATAAATGAAAATTGAGACAATAGTAAAGGTCACATAATGAAAATATTGTTGGAATCTTTCTGGACGTTGTGTTGGTGACCATGTGGAAATGTTGGAACAAGCAAGAAAAAAGACATATCACATAAGATGTGTATGTTCCATAAAATTTCTTTTTTTGGTCTCAACAGTAGCAGAATATATAATAATATTTTAATAATCAATAGTTTCATCTTCCAGCTTTTATTGATAGTCACAATTTAGGGATTATAAAGTAGAATTAGATTCAAAATTGGACATAGTTTCACCAAGAAAATATAGCAAAGGTAAAAATTAAAAAAGAGTTATTTTTCACATATAGTTTCAAAAGTATCATTTCTTCCTAATATATTTAAAGTTACTTATTAAAATCAAGAAGTAAAATACCAGTTATGAATAAATGTGAATAATCAAAGCATTTAACTTAAAAATTCAAGTTGGTAAATAATTTTTGAAATTCTATTAAAAATTTTGTTTGAGATAGGGTCTTGCTAAGTAGTTTAGGCTGGTTTTGAATCACAAGGTAACCCAGGCTGGTGTCGAATTCCCAGTGATCCTCCTGCTTCAGCCTCCTCAGTGCTGGGATTATAGATGTGCTCTATAATTAGATCTATTGCATAGTTTTATTTAAAATGATTTGCTATTCTACTTTTCTATGTCCGTTTAATTATCAACATTATGACCTATACAAAATTGTGTATTTATAAAACCATGTCTTTTAATGGAATTTTTAATTTCCTGGATAGCTCTTTGAATCTGTTTTATGCATTCTAATTCTTTCCTATATTGTTCATTCAAGGTTTCCATCATTTTCCTGTTCTTTATCTATCTATCTACATTTTCTTTAGATACGCTCAGCAAATTTTCATTATGGTTATCATTTCTTTTTTGAAAGAAGACACTGAGAGATTATTTCTCATCTGATTTTCTCTGTACCTGCCTGGAGTTGTTTCTCTACTGCAGTTCTTATCATTTCAGGGATTTTGGGTATGTCACTTTCAATTTCTTCTATGCTGTTGTGTCCTGGACTTGTTCTGGGTGGACTGGGGGGGCTGAGATTGCATTTTGTTCCTTCACTTGTCATTTTCTATTTCTGAAAGATTTCTTTATTTTGATTTCTGTGATAAACCTTGTGAAATTTTGATAATAGGTAGCAATGTACTACTGTCAAGGGCACTCTAGGAAAAGTGTTCTTCAAGGATATCTTCTGTGTGTCTGTCTTGAGATCCTGGCTTTCCAGTTCATTGAGAGTGGGATGTAGCTTTCCATTTGGTGTTGACCTCTAGCTTTAGCTGCAGGGCTGTGGTGAGGATATTACTCTAGTGCTTCCCAGTATTGTTACCCATGGGAGAACAAATGGTTAAAACAAGTATGATATCCTAGCTGTAGTAGTACAATTAGTAATAATAACATCAAGCAAAATTTAGAAACTGACAAACTTTAGTAACTATTGGTTTTATACTTTAGACTATAGGAGCAAAGTCAATAGGTATATAACAGAACAAATCCTAATCTGGGAGCGTGTATACAAAGCGCTTCCCCTTGTTAGAGTGGATTTACCCTGTGTTCTTCTGGTCAGGCCAGTTGCCAGGTTCCAGGTGCTTCACTTCATGTAAGGAGAAGGGCCAGGCGCCTGGATTCCTCTGGCCGGGTCCCCAGGATTCTGAGCTCTTCCACACTGCTGGCTAGTCCCACTGTGCAGGGGAATGGGCTGGGTACCTGAATTCCTGTCAATGCTAGCTGACCAGAGTTCGAAGCACCTCTCTTCCAGCTGCTGGCATAAAGAAAAATAAACTTGAGACTTTTATAGGCAAATGGATGTAATAGAGTGAAACAAAGCAAACCCACGTGTGTAAACTTTGTATTGTCTCCCTGGTATAAGAACCTGAAAGAGTAAATAAAATCTGAAAAGTACAATGGATGTAGTTAAAAGGGAAAGAAACCACTCAAAAGGAATGAATTAACAGCTGGGAAGAGGGAAAGGAGAAAAGAAAGAAAAAAAAAGAGTGGAAAAATCATGTATGTATATATATATGGGATAGCTAAGATGATTATATTACTAATTTCAATCGGTTTTTTGATAATAGCAATTCATGCTTAAAATGTTTATTCTAACCAATTTTACATGCTTATATTTGGCAATCTGAACAACTACATGAAGACAACAATGTGCAATATGTGAACCACTGCTGTAGGCTGGGGAGACAGCCATCTCACAACCTGGAGTTCGACCCCTGGTGGCACACACCGTGCTGGCTCTGGAACCAGGAGTGCTGGTGCACACCCACAATCCCAGTGCTGGGGAGGCTGAAACAGAAGGGTCACTAGTGAATCCAAGCTATGGAGCCAGACCCTGTATCAATAATTAAAATAAAAAATTAAAATTAGAAAAATAGCCATTGCTGAATAACAATTATTTTTTTTTTTAGAAATATTTAAAAAATTATTTATTTGGTGCAGGGTTTCCCTTCATAGCTTGGACTTGTAGTGGTCCTCCTCTCTGGTCTCAGCCACCCCAGCACTAGGATTGCAGGCGTGCACCATCACGCCACCACAACTGGTGTCAGGGGCTGGCATGGCATGCTTGAATCCTTGCATTTGCCAGGCAGGCACTTAGACTGCTGAGCTGTCTCCCTAGCCTCAATTCCTGTCTTTTTTTTTTTTTTCTAAATTGTGTATCATTTTTAATGTCTTATCTATTATTTTTCTTTTTTTTTATTTTTTTTTATTTTATTTTTATTTTTTTTTCTTATCTATTATTTTTCTATTCTCTTTGAAATAAAAAATTATGTTTATACAAAATAAAAAATGATATGAGTTGTTTAATCTGCAGTTTTCCTCAGCCACAATATGCACTGGCTGCAAAAGTTATGCTGGTTCCTGTGTGGATCCGAGTCACAACAAGCATGAAACAGGCAGTTAGCACTATGCAAGAGTCTACTGCACTTAACTCTGTCAGAAAGGAAGTAAGTGACAAGTGAGGCAATCTGCCCATTTTCTTCCATAAGTGCTGTTGTGACCGAAGGCATCTTGGCATTGCACAGCTGTGCCCATCTGTGCCTGGGGCAGGGGCGCTGCATGCTCCGGGTGTTTGGACATGGCTGTCTTGTATTTTGAGGACAGAGGTCAAGATCTGGGGTAAGTGCTTCCTGGGCCTGCATGGTATTTATTACTCTTAGAGCAGATGTTTAAAGTGACCGTTGTGTTTTGATAGGGCTAGGTGCCACATGTGAGTGATAGAGGGACCCAAGACCTCAGCTTCTATTACTTAGGTTTAAGGGTGGTATTGCCACAGTGGATGGAGAGAGGCCTGAAGAAGATCTTCAGGCCCATGGTCCCAGAACAGCATCCCTTCTGATGCTTCTGAGAAGAGCTGTATTTGTTACTAGGGTGTGTCTGACTTAAAAACTGTGAGTAATTCTAAGAATTAGAGACTTCCTTCTTATTTAAGAATGTAGGGTCATTTACCTAATGGAGACAGCTTTCATCTGTGGGACAAAAGTGCTGTTATAGTTACATACTTTGAAATGTTCTCATCTACAGAGAAAGAACTCAGCAAATGCTGTGGTGTTTGCATGAAAAAAGGCAAAACTAACCACCTCAACTCACTTGATCAATTTTATGTGGATTACTAGCAGAGGATATTTTGCACTAGGGACTCTTATATCAAGCAATAACTGAATGTTGAGCAAACAGATAATCAATTATTAAAATTTAGATGCTACTAATGTAATCCTTTACATTTTAGTAGCACTAGCATTGAAGGGGGATGTGAAGCTACTTAAAAGCATCTGATGTGTGTGACAGAGGTCCACGGCAATATTCCCTTTGCTCAAATTTCCTGTAGGATCTAGGTCTAAATTTTCCACTTGGGGAGTGGGTGTTGTGATTGAGAGAGGTGTTAAATTTGATGTTGAAATACCTGATAAACATGCTAGGAGAATCAGTTTTAAGGGCTTAAGGGTTTTGCACAATACAAAAAAAAATTTTTTTTTTTGAAGTTTCCTTTTAATATAGGATCTGGATACCTTTCTTTCTCTGTTGGCCAAATCAGGACTACTTCTTTCTAGGAAAACATTTCCTGTTGTTCAATATTTGAAAACAGAGACTACGTTCCCAGGATGCAAGAAGTTATAAGATTAAATAAAAGGACAGTGAAAATCCTTTCACCTACTTTTTTTTTTTTTAATTAATTTTTTGTATCTTAGGGAAGGGTCTACAGGGTGTTCACGGTCTCACTACTAGATCGGACTCATAGCAATCCACATGTTTACAGACTCCCAACAGGTGGTATTACAGGTATGTGCCACCACGCCCAGTCCCGATTGCCTTCTCAGCGTGGCTGGCATGGCAGGCCTAGAGATTGAACCCCAGGTTCCTGCACTGGCTTATAGGCACTTTAATCTGCTGAGCTATTTGGCAGGCCCTCACCTATCTTTTTAACTCCTACCCTCCTGAAGTAATTACTAGCATTATTTTTATGTATTGGTCTGTGGTTTGTTTATTAACAAGTACTAATTATAATGCTTATTTCACAGTTTTCGTTTTTTTAAATTCAGTAATATGTGCTAGAGCTTCTTCATGTTTTATTTCCAGCTCCATAGTATCTAGTATGGGTTGTATAATACCATATTGAGCTACAGGTAGACATTGAATTATTTCCAGTTATTTGTCAGACCAAATACATTGCAAGCAATAACAGCACATGCTCATGCACAATGTACATGTACATACTTTTACAGATATTTAGATAGGTTCTAAATGTGGAATTGTTGGCTCAGATTTCACATGCATTTGTAATTCTGATGTTTTATTGCACTGTCTTCCAGGCATGGTGGTGGTATGCATTTGTGATCCCACTAAACAAACTTGTCTTTTGCTAAGGTTGGCTCAAGATCTACCCAATAGTATCTCTTCTACCCAACACTCACTGGTCAGAGTGGCCTTTCTTTATTTTATTTCTGACTACTACCTTAACTTTTGCTCCTGGGCTCTGCTTGCAGCAAAAAAGTAGCCAAGTTATTTAAAAAGTTTACACTCTAAAATGGGACTGTAAGCAGACATGCCACTTTTGATAGTTTGGAGAATTCCATGGGTGCACAAAACACTACACTCTTCAGCCATAGTAAGTGCTTGAGAGTGCTACTTGTTATTAAGTAGGTCAGACAGTGATTCACGCAGACATTGCTCCAACTCCACCTTTTAGGCTATAGTAGAAGTGGATGTCCGTGTCATAAGGTGCAAAGACACTGAACATTTTCTTGGTAGAGGAGGAATGTCTGATCTAGGTAAGCAGATGCAAGTCCCTCTATGCTTGGAACCCAGTTGAGAGGTGTATCCAGGTGCTATATGCCCCAGGCACTGCATGGCCCTGCTTTGTCACTTGGAAAGCTAAGGTTTTAGAATCTGAGAACTGAGGTGCTGAAGAAAGATGCACACCTGGGCCAAGTGAAATCTGCAGCAGAGCATGGCTCTTTTTCAAGAGTTGGATAGTTATGGGTTCAAATCCTAGTAAAGGTGACACTAACATCTGCTAGTACATTGATTAGAATAACTTCCCTTCCCTTCCCTTCCCTTCCCTTCCCTTCCCTTCCCTTCCCTTCCCTTC